>VZRF01000412.1:350979-523472 GCA_013396875.1 Vireo altiloquus
AGTGGATCAAGGGTTGGACTTGATGATCTCAGAGGTCCTTTCCAACCTGTCTGATTCTATGATTCTATGATTCTATGAAAAGAATGTGGAAAGAGGGATTTCTCCCTTGGTATGAATGCAGCATCTTCCAGTACCATCCCAACTGACAGCAACCTATGCAGACTCTGAGACATCCCTACAGAGACCAGCAGAAGTATTTAAAATTCTTAGGGAAATCAATTCTAATGGCTTTCCAGGAGCGGAGAGAAAGTGACTGGCAAACAAATGACTCAAGTGAAGTTGAAGAAAACAGAAATGGTGCTGCGGGAGGGCACAAGCAGCTAACTTAAACCTGGAACAACTCCTTTATAAATTCCTATTCAAATCCCGAGGTTTAGACTTCATCAGAACCAAGGCAGAATAAGGTAGAGGAACTTGAGAGATAGAGGTAATTTATATTCTGTGCCCATTCATTAGAAAAGGAAAAGCACCAGGTTCCATGATTTTATTTCTCAAGCTTTTTAAGGAGACCCAAGACTTGATAAAAAATTTCAAAAAGATCTGGTTTCTGTCATGAGAAGATGATACTCTGTAGAAAGAGAAACAGCTAGCTATAAAAAAAAGCCTCACAAGCGGGAAAAGGTACCTGGCCAGAGACTGGTGCCAGTGAAGTGCACTCTCTTCCTAGACTGCAGCATGGGAGAACCACAGGGCTATGGACATGACTGCACACATGGAAGAGTGGATCCTGTACTGATATGGGGCACAGCAAGCACAGGACAAAGAGTTGGCTCTTTCTAGTGGGGAGTTTCCAGTCTGATCACTTAATCCCAAAAATTCTACTCAAAATGCTCAGGGGCTGGACTAAGTAACTTTAAAGTCCCATCCAACCCAAATTGTTCTCTGATTCTGTGTTCATATTGGAGGCCAAGAAGTCATGCTGCGCCTGCGTGAATCCTCTCCAAGCATGTTAAACAGCAGCTGCAACCAAGTCAAAGAAGTTACACAAAATCTCATTTGAGAATATCATAAGGGAGAGACATTTTCCTAGTGAGCACAGAAGAAAGCTCTACAGGATGTTCAAGAGGGTTTGCTTACAATCTTCTATTCCTTTTAAAGGAAGACAATTTTACAGCCCCTTTTGTTTGGTATTTCCATAGCCCCTAGGCTCATTCCTAATTTGCAATTGAAGACTTGGATTTTCTGGGAAGGGTCAAGATAAAAATCCTTCATTCTCTGCACATTTCCTTTCAGACAGCCTACACAAACCCAAGTGCTATTCATTGTTGTAATGAGAAGGAAAAGGAATGGCATTTCAGCTGCCCATGGAGAATCCTCACTGTGCAGCAAAACACACTACATGGGATTCAGCCCTCAGGATCCTTGGGTTTTGTTTAGAAGTATGAGTATGATTTTTTTATGGACTGATGCCCCAATACAGGGACAGTGATCAGAAAAAGACAGAGGCTCTAAGAGCTATCACACACATTGAAGAGGAATTTGGGGTTGTCCCTCTTCCTGGCCTGATGCAATTTAGGATCTGATTTGCTGAAATTCCCAAGCTCTCAGTCATGAACAAAGTCAATGTAAACTGTGCTTTGCACATATGGAATTCACTCTGATGTCAAATGCTAAAAGATCAGGATCCTGGCATCTCAGGTGTGTGCTCCAAATTCAGCAGGTAGTCTCTCCCTGGACTCTGAGCCCTAGCTCATCAGCTGGAAAATGGGGCTATCCCTCACCAGAAGATAATTTTGCTCAATCCAATCAAAGCTTCCTGTGCATGCTTATTAGTTTCATTTAAGTAGGAAAGTACAGGCAAATGCAGTGCTTCAAGTTCATATTTAACTGGCAAAAGGAAATAGTGCCACCTTTCCTTTTAGCTTTATTCTTGAAGAAACTATTCACTGACTTCAGCACAAACTAGTGAAATATTCAATGTCCTGAAAAAGCATTGCAAAAAAAATTGTAATTATGCATCATGAACGTTTAATTTAGTACTGCAGCTAACATTTGCAGTGTGTTTCTTAACACTAATTTTTTCAGCAGGGACCTTCTGGAAAAAGCAATAAATAGAACAGTTGGGCCGCATCCTCATGACATTGGTGCAGTCCCCAGTGACGGCTGCCTGTGGTACATGGATTCCATCAGCCTGAGAAACCATAGCATTGGTAGCCCTAACAGAGCAGACCAAAGTCACCGAGCATGCAGTGCTTTGCATGAGGATGTCAGACAAATGATGAAACTGAGCAATCTCTGGTTTCTTGAGGGAAATGTGCCACAGCTCACTTGAGACAAGGCTTGACCCTTTCTGCTCCAGGCTGCCTTTTCCCCAGCTGTCTCCTTGAGCATCTGCTGACTACAGCCCTGCTTCTCAGGGCCCCATCACAGCATCAGTCTGCCTGATTTGCAGTCATAGCATCTCCCAAATGGGTCTCCTTTCCCCATCTCTGTTTTTCTGACATTTTCCCTCTTACCTGCTCTGCTTAACCTGTCCCTAACTGGTCCCTTTGAAGGCAGGGTTTAACCCATCCCTAAAAAACTGCACAGAACTGCCTCTAAGATGAGCAGGGAAACTCAGGAAAAGAAAGCAGGGAAAGGAAAATGATAGTGGGAACCACAGCAAAAATGTAGGAGTAGAGGTAAGCTTGCACCTCTCCTCCTAAGGCAGAGGATTAACACAACAACTCACATGAGAGCAATGTCCTGCAAAAGTTCAGCTTGGCTGTTGTCCAAGGACACATTTTAGAAGCTCTACCCACAGCAGAAGAATACACATATAAAATAATTGCTGTATGTCATTGCTGTCCTTTCCTGAATCCTTTCATTGTCCCCAGGGACACATACAAGGTCTTTTCTTCTCTCCACTCTCTGTTGCTTTGCCCGGACCCCGTGGCCTGTCCTGCTTTCAGAGTCATGCTCAACACCAGGACAAGTTTGTCCCCCCACTGAATCATAGCTGTGTCAGTAGCAACCACACTGCACTGAACCACATTCCTGCTTTCAGGGGCTTCCCCACACCAGGCAGCACTGCTGGGATGCTGGATGGTGGGACAGTGTAAGCAGGGAGGACAGAAGCAGGGTGCAAGCATGAGGAGGGTGCAGAGATCCAGGAGGGCCAGGTTCCACTGCAGCACTGCTGCTCCTCCTGCACAATCCAGACACAGCACAGGGGCACTGGAGTCTCAGACAAAAAGTTAATGCAGTTTGTTTGCTTGTTCTTTCAAGAAACAAAGAAATTTTTTTCCACAACTCTCTTGCTAAGGGAGCTGGATTGGTTTTGAAGGGACAATTCTTTTAGAGACAACAAGCCAACTTGGGGCAGGCACCAGCATGGAAAATTTCTGCAGGAACAGTTAAAATTATAAGCATGAAAACCAGCCCTGTAATTAGGACTAGGAGGTGTCTTAACAGGCAAGTGCCTGCAACCCCCATCTTCCAGCCAGGACTCACAGGTTTGCTCTCAGCCCAGCTCTTACTGCTGTTTGATTTGGGCTATTTCTTCCCCCCTGCCTCATGCCTACCTTCTCAGGAGCTTTTCAAGGGAATTTATCACTGGCTCTTTTGGAAAGTCAAGTAAATAATGTCAATCAGTTCCCCTGCCCAGCTATTCATTAACATTTTTGAGGAATCCCATTATCTTTACCAGACATGGTTAGTTTTCCATCTAGATAGCTTGTTCCTGTTCTGTACTAGAGTGATATTTACTGATGTTGTTTTAGTCCGATGTTAGCACTGTGCTGGCAGTGTGTGAGCATGCACAGTTTGGCAGGGTTCAAAACATGTAGTGATGAGCGCATTGTAAATACGTAGACAAATTAATAATGTAGCGCTGAAGAGGAATACAAGTCAGTTAATATTAATGCTAATATCAAAAGTGTATAGAGCAGCAGACAAGATAATTTTTCTCTTTGTCAGGAATAAAGGGAGGTCAGCAAGAGCCATGTATAAATTGCATAGCTTGGCTTTAGAAACACTAAATAATTTGAAAAAAGCCATTCTAGTTCCTCTTCTTAAAAGAAGTAATCAATGCTAGTTGTCTCTCTCTCTTAGTAAAAAAACTAGAGCTGTGCCCTTAAACCAGGGCTGTCAAATTATGCTGACAGACCTTGATGAATATAATTACAGAGCACCCAACCCAAGCAGCCATTGAGGGGGAGAAGTTAAAATGAAAACCTAATATTGGAAAGAATTGATCAGCCTACTTTCCTTTTCTCTCTGGAGCCTGCTCAAAGCTCATTTATTGGAAAGACTGATGGCAGCGCGGAGACTGTGGGGCTAGCCCGGGCTCGCTGCGCAGTGCACTTAAATGATTAGGGAGCATCGGACCGCTGGCTGGAGTCGGCTGTTTGTGCTGGGGCCGCAGGCAGCGCCCGGAGCCGCGCGTCGGGGCAGCCCCGCGGAGCCGCTGAGTGCTGCTGATGGGGCAGCAGCGCTCCCGGATCGATAGCCCCGCTCCCCGCCGCCCTGCCTGAGAGCTGCAGAGACAGCCTGCTGCATACGTGATGGCTAGAATTTAATTATATATCAGATTGATTTTCAGTTACAGCTTCAAGGAACTGCTTGTCAGGATTTCAAGTTCATAAGAAAGGCCCTGCATCTCCTTTCTGAATTCTTTTCTCCCCTATATTCCCGTGCTATGTGGAAAATTTTACAGAGTCTCTACCTTCATCTCTCCGTGAGGGGATAAAGCTTCAAAGTTTCCATCAATAATGAGAAGATCAGCTCTATCTGAGGCTGAACCCGTTCAAAGCTGGAAGAGAAACGTTAAAGGTGTGGAATAAAATTAAAAGGTCTAGTTATAATGGCAATTTTTTTTTCTTTAATGTAAGTTTCCCAGTGCTGTGTTAAAAGCAGAATCTACCTTCAAACTGAGGTGTTTGGGGTTTTTTTTTTCAAATTGTTTTGGGCATAGCACCAAAGGGGTCTGAATTCAATCCAGTGTGTAGAAATGGGAATGTGTGAGTAATAAAATATGCTCATTTTGTAAACCCATCTAAACCTAGTCCTGGATGAAACTGGGACTATTAGGCATACAAGAGCAACCAACTAGGTCAGAAACAAAAGGTTTTCACAAAACCCTCGTAGATCAGTTTTATTTCTTTTATGAGTGCTCTTATATCTATTACCATCAGAAATTTTAATAAGACTTTCATGAAAATGCAATCATTATGTGAACTGTACATTGGATGAACTATATGAAAAAGTGATCTGGATTTCAGAGGTTGAAAAAATATATTACTTAAATTTCAGTTTTGGGTCTGATCTGCTTACTCCAAAATGCAGAGGCAAAATTTGCCAGTAAATTGACACATAAGAATTTTGAAATCACATAAAGAGGAAAATTTCAGGAAAAAAAACCCAAACATAGGATTTCCACTGGACTTAAAAATTCATTTGGAGGGGACAGGAAAATAAAACTCTGAGCAATTGAATCAAGTGCAGTAAAACTGTAGTAATCCAAGGATTTAGGCTTATATTTGCTGGGATTGGGAATGTCTTTGCTCATGCTGCGGCCAAACGTGTGAAGCAGCCATCTCCACATGCAGCACTGGCTTTGCCAGCCATGGCATGTGAGCTCCATCAGGCAGCCGTGACATGGAGTTCCACTGATAAGAGAGCAGCAATGAGATCTGCCCCAAGGGCTGCAGGAGGGGCTGCAGCACCCCTGTCTGCAAACGAGGCCACAGACCATCACCCCCCACTTGCCACCTGCCCTGTCTGCCCCATATGTGCACAGGTAAATGAAAAACACCTTTTAGAAGGCGCATCCCTATAAATGCATAAATAGGTATATACTGTATTCACTAATAAATTAGTCCTGAGTTCCACTGCAAAGACTCTGATTTTCATATAGTAGAATTTTAACCTGTTGTTTCCAGGAAGCTGTACTGGCTGACAGTAAGTGAAGGTGAAGCCATTCTTTAATAAACCTGTAAACTGCTAAATATGTGTGTTGTCTAGATTCATTTGAATGGCAGTATTGCTGTAATGTATTCTTATTTAGATTTTCTTCATTTTCTTTGCTCATTTTTTCTTCATTTTCTTCATTTTCTGAAAAACTTGCATGGAAATCTGGACATCATGTCTATAGAACCCAGCCTTTTCCCCTACCCAGTCACAAGCCTGCTGCTTTCTTGAGACATTCTATTTACAACACAGATATGGTTCACTTTGACTGTTTTGAGCTTGTCACCTGGTTTCCTTCATGTCCTCATGATAATAATAATTTCATTTGTTATATTATAACTCCCCTTTTACCTTATTTCCAGAAAGAATAGTTCTAGATGAATTAGTCTTATTTTCAAACATTTGATTAAGCTTCTTTCCTTTCCACCCACATATTCTAGTTCTATCCTATTTGTTCAGTGGGTGAACAGGTTTACACATGAGGTTCAGGATCCAGGCACACCTTTTATTTATGTTGAAAATCTCTGGGTTTTCTCAGCTCCCTTCCTATTAATTTCTAATGTTCTCTTTACTTATTGTGATTGCTCCCATACATGAAGCTGATGTTTAAATAAAACTAATAACTGCAACTAACTTTCCTAAGGAGTACAGAATAGTAGGATAACTCAGGCTGGATTTTTGGAGGTCATCAAACCCAACAGCCTCCTCAAAGCCAGGATATACTGAAAGGCTTCCAAAGCCATCTCTTCTCCAAACTAGACAGACCCTGATTTCCAGCTTCTCTTTGAAGGACAAGCACTTCAGCTGCCACCATCCCGGTGGCCCTCCCCAGGACTCACAGTTACCAAGTCTTTCCTACACTGGGAGCCCAAAACTGGACTCAGTGTTCCAGGTGTGGTCTAACAAGCCTCCCTTTCTTCATTCTGCTGGCTGCACTGCACTAGGTACTTACGCTGTTATTTACACAGCCCAGCCTCCTGTGCATGTCTTTTTACCTGTCAGGGTTACAGAGCCCAACTTATCACTTTGTCACCCAGTCACTCAGGATTGTGATATTCCTCTGTGCCTCACTGATCGAATTTGCTTTCTTAAGATGATCCCATCAGTGAACATTGTCATCTTAGTCTCAGCCCATTTCTTCAGATTGTTTCCAAATATATTGATGTAATATGATTCAAGTAGTATGAAAGCCTGATAACTGAATTTATCATATTTCAGTGTTTTGCAGCAGAAGTAGCTGTACCCTCAGCAGAAAGCATGATTAATCTCAGCCTTTCAAAACCTCAGCATCCTTCAAAACCTTTACCATATTCTCCATCCCTACCATGATTTTGTTTTAAAGTGGGCCCAGCCAGCACACAGAGCTTGCTTCTGTGGGCAGCCCCATTGCCACCAGAGAGAAGCTTACAATGACCAGCATTATAGCTGGTGGTAGATGCACATAGGGGTCCTCAGCACTAAATCTTTTGGGGTTGAGTTACAGTAACAACACAGAGCACCTGAGTAGGGGAGGCTTGAATAATAGGAACACCTTGTCTGTGTCTGGGCTTCTGAACACCAGCAGATCAGGTACACAAAGTTCACCCAATCAACAGGGTGCATCTGTGGAGTCGACACATGTGGCTGTAATAGATACTGGTCCTTTTTGTGAAGGTGAGAAAAATTCTCAATAGGGAGGACTCAAATGCACTGAAGCCAGTTGGGCTGTCACCACCACCATTTCAGAAGCCTCTGTTATCTCTTTTGCTTCTGTTTCTCAGATTTCTCTTGAAAGCTCAATTGTGTCTTTGACATGGGCCTGCTAGAATGAAAATGGTAATGTCCAATGTTTAGAGGCAGAGGTCATTTGAATACTCTCAGGACCCAAAAAGAAAATATAAATTAACTTTACTGTGAGACTAAGAACACTTCATGAGTCAGGTTTTGTTCTTCTCCTGAGAACTAAGCTCCCCCTTTCATCCAGGATCTTCTGACATTAAGCAGTGAGGCTGTGAGAAGGGCACAGACGAGGGACTGCAGCATCAGGGTGCCAGTAGCTCCCCGCAAGGGAGAGTCCTGTTCAGTGTTTCAATGCTCATTATAATAATTTCTCATACAAGCACAAATCAAAGAGTAAGAGAAAGAATTTTCACATAGAAACAAACCCTTGACAGAGTAGGCAGCAGGATGTTTCATACTTTATTGGGTCCAGGCCCAGGACACATCCTGACTGTTGCTGGTGTGCAGTCCTCTAAAAGAGAGAAGCTGTACAGTACCAACATCACACATATACAATTAGAAAAAAGTTTAATCTTAAAGATCAAATGGAATTAGAGTCAGATCAAAATCAAAATTGTATTTAAATCCTCCTGGGCTCATGCCTGTTTGCTGGGGTGTAAAATGTTCAGATTGCCTTTTTCTCCGTAAGGCCAGGCTTGGGAAGATGCCTGCACTTTAGAAGCAGGGTCCCAGATGCCACAGCTTTTCATAGCTATCTTTTCTTTTGTCTTACAGCACCTTGTCAGCAACCGTGTCTGCTGAGCCTTGTGTTCAGTGCACAAAAGAAAGTGTGTTTGAGAAATGCTTGGGTTTTCCTCTGAGAGCGCTGCTCAGTGCTCTTCAAGGCAGCCATCAGAAGCTCCTGTGGTGAGAGAAGGCCTGGGTTTAAGATGAGGACTGTCCAGCCACATGCATCCAGTGAATGCCAGCTGGTTCATCTCATCATCAGACCTGGACAGGCTGGATCGATGGGCCAAGGCCAATGGTGTGAGGTGCAGTAAGGCCAAGCTTCGGGTCCTGCACTTGGGGCACAACAAGCCCTGCAGAGCTACAGGCTGGGGAGGAGTGGCTGGAATGTGGCCCATCAGAAAAGGAACTGGGGGAGCTGGTTTACAGCAACTGAACATGATCCAGGTAGTGTGCCCAGGTAGCCAAGAAGTCCAGTGGCATTTTGGCTTGTATCAAAAATGGTGTGGCCAACAGGACTTGGGAAGTGATTGTCCCCCTGTACCCAGCACTGATGAGGCTGCACCTTGAGTCCTGTGTCCAGCTCTGGGCCCTTTACTGTAAGAAAGGCTCTGAAGCGTGTCCAGAGAAGGTAACAGAGCTGGTGGAAGGTCTAAAGAATAAGTCCTGTGAGAAACCGCTGAGGGAGCTGGGAGTGTTTACCCTGGAGAAAAGGAGGCTCAGGGAGGGAAGACCTTTGTGCTCTCTACAGCTGCCTGAAAGGAGGGTGCAGCCAGGTGGGGGTCAGCCTCTTCCCCCAGGCAATCAGCAACAGGACAAGAGGGTATGGCATCAAGATGTGGCAGGGGAGGTTTAGGTTGGACATCAGGAAGAATTTCATATGGAAAGTGTTGTTAAGCATTGGAATGGACTGCCCAGGGAGGTGATGGAGTCACCATCCCTGAAGGTGTTCAAAGAATGACTGGATGTGGCACTTAACACTCTGGTCTAGTTGGCATGGTGGTGATCAAAGGGACTCAGTTACCTTGGAGGTCTTCTCTAACCTAAATAATTCTGCAATCCTAGAATTTTATGATCTTCATCTTCCTAAGATTTATCTATAATGAATCCACCATATTAATGTGTTCAGAGAATTGCCTGATGCAGACAGGTTCAGACACTCTGTTATCATCCTGTATCTCAAAGAACAGGGAGGTTGGTGCTGCCAGAGTGCTGGAAACAGAACATTTTTCTCTGTTCGGTGGTTTTCCCTCCAGTGCCAAAGCCATCCTTAATTTTCAAAATCTTAGGATTGCTTCATTTTCTGAACCCAGACACTGACATTTTTTCAGTCCTTCTGCCTCATCTCTTTTCTCTGATCTGCTCTTACTCCTTCTTTTGCTTCTTCAGTTTTCACCTTTTTGAACCAGATCCCAAAATCTATTCTTCATTTCTCTCTTTATCAGAAAAAGAACTATTTCTTATTGCACATTTCCCCACTTCTACCACCATTGTCTTGACTAAGTCTATATTTAGCCTTCATATAATGTTCAAAACTTCCTCCCACTGCCAATATGAATGTTATGTTACCCCAAATTTTTCCTGTCTACTCTACTTCTCATTGTCAAGTTTTCCTCAGGCTATGTCATAGGGAGGATGTTATATAAAGTATTTATTGCACTCTATCCTAGGAAACAGGCTGGTTTTAGTTTTATCAGTGGCATTGTTAGAATGAAAAATAATGTATGGAGTTTTTATGGGAATTACAGAAGCCAGGTTATAGATCTACTCACACCAAAAATGAAGACAGAGAGCTTATAGATGGGGAGGGACTAGATGATCACATCCTCAAACTCTCACAAAGAATTTCTCTTTCATCTTATGTAATCTGAAATAATGATAGGTCCTTATAAACCAAAACTTCGTGTCCCTCTGAAGGGTAATGAAAATTTTCATGTGCCTTCTGCTTCTTTTACACTCTGGCAACAGAATTACTACTTCCAGAACCAATTTTTGTTTTTTCTTATTTTCTTTTCACTTTGTTTGCCTGAAATTCCTGTGTATTCCAAGAAATACAGTCCATAAGTGCTAATCACCAGACTGAATATCATCAAGAGAAGACAATATATAAAATATGGCATAAAAGAGGCGACATTGCAAACTAGCATTATCAAAGCTACCAAATTTCCAAGGACAAGATTGGAAAATCAACCTTTAATCCTCAAGCAGTGGTTGGCATAACTGAACAGAAAGCTGCCTTGGGGAAGAGCAAGGCAGTGGTGCACTCACTGAAGCTGAAAATCTGTAATTACAATAAGCTAAGACCAAAGTCAACCCTGTTCTCTGCGTGGATTAGGTACTTGGATCTCACCTATCTGTGTGCAGAGTCCTGCAAGATCCAGCCCTGTGGGATCCTTTTGAAAATGAGAAAGAATAAAGATCTCCTCCAATCCATGCAAAAAGTCCTGCTTCATGTCAAATTTGGGAACATGTTCCCCAGGGAGACCGAGCACATGGTCCCTGCTTGTTGCACCGAACCAGAGGTTCTCACCCATTGATGCTGTGGCCTCAGGGCTTCCCAGCCAGCCATGACTACAGGCTGCCAAGCTGCCAGATGAACAGTCTGCAGGAAATCAAAAAGACCTCTCCAACAGCTGTTTTCTGAACCTTTCTATTGTAATATGTTTGGGGTTTTTACTGCAGGAGGCTAAAAGTCAGGAACCAAGAGCCCACATGCAGTTCGATCACGTTGAAAATGTGTTGCCATCATGGCTGGAGAGGAGCAACCTGAAGCCTTGACATGAGTGTTCTAAGAAAAGCAAACAAAATTGCCTTTTCTGGTTTTAAGAAGTCATGCGATTTTTCAGCCTCAGTCATGATTTTCTTGTGAGAGGCTGAATTATTTGGTAAGGAGACAGTCATACTGTCTGGTACTGGGCAGCCAATAGGTGTGCTTTGAAACACCCTTAGAGAGGCTGCTCCTTTTTGACTGTATAGGGAAATTTGGCTGCTTAGAGAGCCCTGAATCATCCTGCAATTAAGTGTCTGCAGTGGAGATTGCAAAAATGCATTTGATGTCGGAATACTTGTCTCTGACAAAGCTGGAACAAGTATGGATCTGAGGAACCTCTGTGCTTTAAGAAATTCAGCATTCCCCAGTGCACTGCTATAAATAAAGACCTTTGGCAAAGAGGCAGTGGGCATCATCTAAAGCCTTTTGCCAACAGGTAACAGGTTTATGCCCAAATGAAGTACACTATCCCAACAAGCATTTTTATGCATCCTTAGCAGGGTCTGTTTTCTGGCTTGCTCCATATAAAAATGACTCTAAACCTAAAACTCCAGCTAACACCATTGTCAGGTATGTGTCAGGCCAAAAGCCTGAAGATGGGCAGAGATATTCCATGTGCCAACTTTGGGAATTTCATTGATCCCATTTTGCCAAAACCCTGTTGCCCAAGATCTTTTTAACTAAGTGATTTCAGAAAAAAAAAAAAAAGATTGAAAATAGCTAAAATTCTCACATCCCACAGGCTCAGATTCAGAGGGTAAACAAATCACAATTTGGTGGCATGGCAAGTTTTGAGGCAAGACTTGACACCATTTTTGTGACTGAACATTTTTACATCTCCATTTTATGAGTGGAGTGTAAAGAAGTACAATTACTTGCAGAAAAGTTATGTGGCAGAGCTGGGAGTTGTACCCAGGCTTTTCCAGAGCCAAACTGGACACTTCTCCACTTCTGTCTGTACATGGGACTTTTTTGTTTGTAGGAGTCAGTTGCTTTCAATAAATTCCTTGGTGGCAAAGAAGGAAGGATTGTGGGTTTGTGGTCTTGGGGATCACTCGTCATAAAGATTCATATACACAGCTAGAGAACAGCAACAGATACCAACAGATACCCAGCCTGGGGCACTACCCTGAAGAAGTGACAATACAAACTTTGCCGGAAATTACTGTGATCTGGTGGTAGCTGAAACTACCAAGGAGGGAAGATACAAGACCTAGAAGGAGAGATGGAATAGTGCAGCTAGATCCAGTCCTGGAGAGCAGCTTGCCTGGGAGAAGCTTTTTTCCTTCCAAGGAAGAGCTGATAAAATCATCATCAGACATTTGAAAACATTCATATCAACCACAGTGGGAAAATATAATTTTTATTGTTTAATATTTTTCTTTACACTGATATACTGTGAGTTACCAAAACAAATCCTCACTACTGTAAGACTATTTACTTTTCATGCAAGGCAAACTCCTTATAATAAATGCAGTGTTTTCTTTAAGCTAAGTTCAGGCATTAGCCTGAAGGAGATCATTAGTGTGAACAAAATAAATCCTCTGCCCAGAAGTTTCAATAAGTTTTTTTTTAATCTTCCATGAGGTAAAAAAATCTTGAAAAAGTTATTTTAAGATATACATGGAAAGTGGGTTTTCTGTACAACTGAGAGTTGGACATTCATAGTTCATTTCTGGGTGAATTTTTCTTTTTCTTGCCTTAAAATTTTTATTTTAAGGTAAAGAGGGTCACTGTGACAATCAAAGTGATGATCTGGAAATCTGAAACTTTGTCTGCAATGCCCAAACACCAGACATAACTCATGTTCCACTGGTGTGACACATGCTGGAATCTGGGATGAACACCAGCCTCTGGCACAAAGTGGGCTGGGCTGGGGGGAGAGCAGAGTTCTTGCAGATGGGCAAACTCCACCAAAAGGCACCCACTGGAAATATAATGAAGAAATGAGCCATGTGCATTAGGGTGTAAAAGCCATCTTTGTGCTTAGGAGCATTTGTGTGGTAGGAAAAAAAAAAAAAAAGCAGAAGCAAAGCATCTTGGTTTTGTTGGGCTATGTTAATAACGAGTGACTGGTTCTGCTCTAGTGGGCTCTGGTCCATTTGAGCCACTGTATGTGCACAAAGTGGCTTTTGGGCACAAGTGAGCTGGAGAGGGGAGGACCCTCTAGTCCTTGTTATCCTGTGTTTATTTCAGGATATTGAACATGTGCTATGCCCCAGTTTGCAGCTCTATCCATTCGTGTCTGTAACGATGGCACTCCTGATCCACATCCCCCTCCAGAGGCTACCTGATCATTAGAGTCTTCACCTCAATGGTGACAAGATGGAAAGGTTTCCACTTAGCACTGGAAAGATTTTTATAGAGAGCAGCTCTATTCTTTGTGAGTAGATTCTATTAAAAACCTTCCTTTCCACAGAAAATTTTTGTTGGAATTTTTTTAATAAAATAGACATATTCAAAAACTCTCTCTTTCCCTAACAGAGTACATCACCTCCCCAGGTTTCCCTGCACTGGGGATCCCCAGACTTCATTCCCCATAATGTGTGCTGGACAGATTTCCCTGTGATTCAGGATCTTCTCTTTTAAAGGAATTTTCTGCACCCCTTTTTTCAAAACAAGCCCTGGTCCAAGCACACACCCACTGGAACCACACTGGGACAGCATTAAAAAAAAAAAAAANCACTCATTTTCCCTTGGCTCTCTGACTCCTTCCTGCACTTTCTTTTCCAAAACAGAAGGAGGAATCCCACTTTTCCTTTCCCTCTTCTCTGCTAGGTCAGGAAATAGCCCAGCCTGAAGGAGTGTGCGTTCCACAGACACAGATGCATCGTGGAGTACCCGGAGGCAGGGTGAGCTCCACGGCTCCTGCACCATTGCCTTCCCCCAGTGCCGAGCAGGATGGACAGGACCCATCGCAGCAGTCCCTGCCGAGACTCTGAAACACATTCCAGCTCCACAAAGGGGAAACTCAACCACATCACTTCGGCAGCTTTGCTTCCTGCTGCAGCATCAGGAAGGTTCCTGGTAGGAGACCTCCCAGGCAGCTCTGTGTCACAGATACATCTTTCTTGTGCTGACTTTCCCTGTCCTCTTCAGACAGCGTGAGAGACAGTGCTGCCAATGTTGTTGCTGTTCTAAGGAATCCCAGCACTTAAGTTTTGTGGATCTTTAGAGATGAATAAATATCTATTTTTCACAAGAAATTAATATCTATTTTTAAAGCTCAATGCATTTTGCATTCAAGGACACAAAAAAGACTTCTCTATGGAGAGAAGGGAGAGTTAAAGATGAAAAGGCTAATAGTAACAGCTAAATATTATTCCCACGAATGGTTTTACACCTAGACTAAATCTGACTGCTTTAAATAGAGGGAAGTGAGCAAGCATCGCTCCTGAAAGTGATTATGCTTTTATTTATTGCTGCTGCATTGCCAGGGTGGGAGACAAAGGCAGGTTTAGAGGGGATTACCCTTCAGTTGCCTGCTCCAGAGCTGTCATTGCTGCTTGGTGTCAGGGATGGCTGCCTGGGCTGCAGGAGCACAGGTACCTGTCCTGGAGAGCAGCCTAGAGGCACCCCACCATCACCCACCGGAGCACTCGGTGCTCTTTACTGTCAGAAATGACCCTTCTTGCTCTGCACTTACCATTACTCTCACAGGGAACTTTGACGGGGCCCAGGCTTACTCCAAAAGAGATAAAAGTGAAAAGGTCACACCTCTGGGTCAAAGGCTAAAAGGCAGATAAAACACCCTGCCTGCAGGAGCAAAATCTGAGGGAAATCAAATCAGCTCCTAAGAAAGGGTAGCTTGTAGGCTGAACTCCAGTGGGAGGACACAATTGCCCTTCTTTTAGCAACTTCTCCCTCCCTTTTTTTTTCCCAACATGGGTTAACAAAATATATTTAAGCACAAAACAAAATAAACTCAAAGGAAAAACCCAGCCTGCCTCTGCTTCAATGGCTGATTTAATGGAGACTTTTGCTCTGTAAGGTCATCTTTTCATCTGTGCTGAGGGCAGAGGAAAAAATACTTTTAAACACAGGAAAGACAAAATTTGGTATTAAATGTCTTCCTTTAACCAAATGTCACAGCTACTCTTCTGACTGGTGACTTGAAGAGGACTTGGAACAATTAATCAGAAAATGTTAGCTTTCAGTCAGGCAGGTTAAAAAGCGGGATAGTGGCAAGTTGTGGGAGAGAAGGATAAACCATGAAAAGCAAAAACACAGGTAATACAAAACATATGTAAATGAGGATCTAAGGGACCTCTTTAGAGTACTCAGCAAGAAACTTTTACATTTCTATAAGCAGGAGAGGCAGCTTTGAGGCATCTCAGCTAAAATGAGCCAGATGCACACCTTTACATATTGGGCCACATGCTGAGTGAAAAATTTTGTTCAGATCCCTTTGGAAATGAACAAAAGAAAACAAACATTTTCCTCCCTTCTCTCAGGGGGATCAGAGTGACAAGGGTGGCTGAGGTTTGCATGTGCCCTTGTGATGCAAGATCCCCCAGTAGCTCTGGAGAGGTGAGAGTGCCCATGCAGAACCTACAAATCTACTTTTGAAAAGATGGTTCTAACATCAGCATTATGAGATCAAATTTTGCAGTTTCCCTTCTTTTACTTCACATTTCTGCAGTGTGCTGCTACACACAGATAGAAGGCATTGCATGACTTTTGGATGTTTTTTTGTCTAAAGCCCAGCCTCACATAACCTGCTCTTCTTCTGTTTTGTGCCCATGGATGCAGGGCTCACTTCTGATAAAAACAGTGAAGGTTTGCCATTGACTGCTTCATTTCCAGAACTTCTTCCTTATTTCAGTTTTTCATTCAGTGGAGTTTTAAACCTTCAAACTTCTCTACATTAGAGCAACACAAGGAAAGATTTGGGAAAAACAGTTTTCAGATTAAGCAGGACAACTGCTGAATCATTAGAAACTCATGAGAGTTTATGAGGTCCCAGAGCACCAGAGAAATATTGACATCCTGTGTTATGCAGAAATGGGAAACTTTCAGAATGACCAACCAGTTTAACCTTGGCAAGATACTTGAACACACTATAAGGCAACTGCTTCATAGAAAATAGCAATAACTGATAAAAAGAACTGGTTAACTTGGACTTATGAAGAACAATGAATGTCAAACCACAGTCTCTTCCACCAAGACAGAAAATGTTTTACTGTCTGGAAAAGGATCCGTGGGTTCAATTTTGAGTTTAATACTGTGTTTCCCTGTTAAGAACATAAATTTTAAACAGAAGTTCTCCGAAACGGGTGCCTAATTGGCTGAAAACCACGGCCAAGTGAGAGCACTCAGGACATTGGTACTGAGTAGGCTGGTTCACCACTAGACCACTGCAGCTCTCCCAGGCTTTCACAGAACAGCTTTTCCTTCTAACCTGACTGAGCATGTCACTCACAGCTGCATCTGAGAACAATGGTTTAAGCAAGAAATTAATGAAAGCACACTAGCCATCTCTGCTCCCTCCAGGTCTAAAGTCTGAGGGGATGAATCGCACTCCTGGCTCTCACAGTATGTTCTATGCATCTACGCTGGGTTTCCGAGCAGAGCTCCCAGGTGCTCTGGCTCCAGCTGAGCATTTCAAAATGTACAGGCAGCCCTTGCGGTAGATACTGCCAGGCTATGGAGAGTACATCCATGTATCTCTGAAGTCTTGGAACAGAGAAATTTGCTCCACATAATAAGGAAGACTATAAAAGAGTAGGATGCAGAAGATCTATTCCCCAGATATGGGACTTCCAATGAAAAAAATATATAATTTGAGATATGAAAAGAAAGAAACAAAACAGAAAACGAAAGAAAAGCACAGCTGCTTGTTAAAATGTACTTTGCTGCTAACTTCATTGTATGATCTTGCAAAAAAAGTTTTATTTTTCAGGTGGTAAAACATTCAATCATATCTTTAACACATCTAGGATTAGCTAACCAATAGTTCTGCACAGTCAAAACCTGCATATGAGTTTTTTCTCACAATGATCAAAATCACAGTCCCAGGTAGAACTCCTAGTCTGGTGGCTGATTTGTGTAAATCATTACATTAAATGATAAGGCCTCTGGGATTCATTTTCAGGACACAGATGATCATTAAACCTCTTTTAGATCTTTTGAAGGTTATTCTGAAGTTAAATCGATACTTAGCTCAGCTCTGCTGCTGTTCTTCATTGAAAGCATTCAGAAGATACAACCCTTTTCTCAAACAAGGGGAATCCTCTCTCTGTTTTTAACTAAAAACTCTACAATCCAATTTTTGGAATATTGGACTCTTCCAGGAAAGCTCCTGAAATGAGTTCAGCCAACAGTTGCTCAACTCCCTCTTTCCCTCCCCTTTAATCTCGGGTGCTGCCCTGGCCATTCATTCCATGTTTGCAGTGGTGAGCTCTGCAAACTGAGTTTCCATGGCAGCCCTAATCCATGAATAGGGCTGGCTCCATCGGTGGTCACTTAGGACAGGCTTTGTCCTCCCCATGTCCTGTCGCTGGCAAAATCAGAAGACAGAAAACAAGCGCCTTCGGTAAACATGACCTAATGAGATCCCTGACTTTGTGACAGGGGCCTGGAAAGGGAACGTGTGGGGACGTCTGCCTCTTCTGGGATTTTCCACTGAGGTCTCCCAGCAGTTTCCTGCCTGTTTTTATAGACTGTCTTATTTAAACTGCAATTTCTAGAAAAATTTTTCTTCCTCCTTGTCTTTTTTAGATACAGATATAACTGAATGAACATGGTAAAACCATGGTCAGGTTTAGTGAGAGCTGTGTCCAATGTTCTGTTCTGCAGGTGCCAGGTTGTCCTCTCCCCAGAGATGCATTTGACCAACTCCTTGATCACAGGATCCCCACGGCATCCAGTGGCTTTCCTGAGGAGATGCCCAGAGCAGGGCCCTGTGCTTTCAGTCTATTCCTCCTTTGGGTGTTAACACCAGGCTGAACCCCACTACAAACCCTTCCCCAGGCAGTGCTAGAAGCTACTTACAGAACTTGTACAAATGAACAAAAGTTAAACTCTGCATGTTTCCACAAGAGTACATAACTTCTTTCATTTTATGCTCAATAATCACAGTCAATTCATCTGGGAATTAACATGACTGCTTGTGAAACTGCCTAGGAGGATGACAGCCAAACTTTTCCAGAAGATTAGGCTTTCAAGCTGCTAAGACATTGGGGAAAAAAAATGATAACATATAAAAATATGCCTGAAACACACAGATGAAGACAAGTTGTGTACTTTAAGTATATATTCCACACATTCTTTAAAATGCTACTTTTTCTTAGTTCCTCCAAGCTTTTTTTCCTTTGCTCCAGGGCATGATAAGTCTTGCTACCCATCTTCTTTTAACTCATTATGTAAGGCACAACAGCAAAGGTAAATGTGCTGGGCACCATGTACTTGCATCTGGCCCCTGTGCACTGTCAGCTACTTCCTCAAGGCTGGATGGGACACAGCCCCTTATTTAGGGTCTGATTTAAACTGTTTGCCCTCACGTAACGCAGAACAGCTGTCACAAAAAAGCTGATCATTATCTCCACCTACTGCAAATACGTTTTGGAGAATACAGACAGCTGAGACCCACAGCCCTTACTTTGGAAAACTCCCACAGCCTCTACATATTTGATGTTTTAGCCACAATTAGCAGCTACAGTCGATGTATTTACAGGAATTCCTCTGAAATCAAAAACACAGGCAGACTAATGGGATATAAAAGAAAGAGAAAGGAAGTGACTTTGGCCATGGCATGCTTCCACCCCATGCAGCTGAGATTGGACAGCTAAAGGACCCCTGGCCCAGCGCCCTGTCAATTACCTTAATCCCAACCCGAATAGGAATGACACTAAACACTCCACAAAAATGCTTCCAAACATTGCCACGGGAAAAAGGAAAAGCATTAACCCTGCCTTCCCAGGCACAGCTTCAGTAATGGACATCTTGCATTTTACATGGAGGAACACATGAACATAAAAGACATACCCTCCAGTGAAAACTTGCACAACCTCTCAGAGGCAACAGAATTAATCGTAGGGAATAATTACAGTTCTAAACAAGAATATTTATGACATTACATAAACACCATTAAAACAAACTGAAAGGCAATAATTTTGAGAAAGAGGAAAGGAGGAAGTGAGGCAGGGGGGACGAAAACCAATCAAAGTTTATAGTTGAAAAGATAAAAGTTCCCCTGTGTCAACCATCTTGAAAATTGTTGCTTCAGTCATCACTTGTCCCTTGTTTACTCCCCTTAATAAAACAGGGAAAGAATTTTGTTTATAAAGTTAGCCAATACTTGGAGTTTAAAGCACTTTTCTTAAAAAGGATCTTTCAAAAGCAACAAGAAATGTGGAAAATTTCTTTCCGAAATGTTTTAACTTTTCAAGAAAAAGCATTTCAAGTCATTATCATCTCAGCAACACTCTTTTCTTCCTCCTTCTCTTTTTTCTCTTTATCCCGAGGCAGGGAAGGATGAAGGGAAGAGGGAGTTTTCCTCTTTTGTTGCTCAATGAAAAAAAATAGCCCAACTGTATTTTTAAATCAATGAAAAATTGAAATAATTGCAAAGAAAAGCATTTAGAGACTTTCTTTTGCAACATACTTGTAGCATTTTTCTAGCCAGTTCTAGTTATTTAGAGCTGGGGTGAAATCTTCTTGTGTCTTTTACACTACAGATTTCACTCTGAAAACCTTGGAGCTTGAAAATTGCCCTGGGCAGCTTCAGTTCAGGCTGAGCCTGCAAGGCTTGTATTGCCCCCCCAGGGGACCAAAAGCTCTAGTACCTGGCAGTCACTCAGGGAACCCAGAAATGGCCTGGCAGATCTTCAGGAGAGATGCTCTTACACTCCCTTCAGTTTGGATTAGACATGTCCCTGGTGATAGCAGCTTCTATGTGTACCACAGGAACACGAAAATAGTTTTGAATTGCTCTCTGAATATAAAGCCTGTTGGTCAAAATGCTGTTTCCCTCATTTTTTATTCTGACTCAGGCATATTCCAGCATCAAGAAAAGGATGGCAATCATTAGTACTCAGAACCATAAGAAAAATATTTCTTTCCTTTACATTTCCCTCTTCCAAGAGCTGGCTTCTGGGAATTGCAACCAACCTTCTGCTGCATGGACTGCTGGCCCAAAAATGGACATGGTGCTTTTTCAACCCAGGCAAGAAGCAGGGGACCTTGGTGGGCTGAGTGGGTGGCTGTGATGAGGAGATGTCTGTGGACATTTCATGGGCTGGAATTCAAGGTGAGGGAGCTGCTAGACATTTGAAAGTTGGGTGTACCTTTGCAGGGGCAGCAGAAAATTTTGCAAATGTAGCACAGTGGCTTAGTAGTAGAACCTCCCTCTAGACAAGCATTAAAATGTGCTCTGCCATCTGCAAGCTGCAGGATCAATATCAAGTCTCTGATTTGTACACAACTACTGCAATTTAATTTATACACATGGACAACAGATATGCTTTTGCAAATCAGCTGTGATTACCAGGATCCCTTGCAGGACTCAATAAACAATGTCTGGCTTTGGGGCTGCAGAACACACACACGGCTACGAAAACCTCCCAAACAATTTTCCACTCTGCCACCCAGGCTTCATCAGCCAAAAGATTGTAAAAGAGCATGTGACAACACAAACAGCTAGGGTTTAGCCAAAAACCCAAAGTACAAAAACTCATCTAGCCCAGCACAGTCTGCAACCAATTCCCTGCCTGCACAGGGAAACATTTCACTTTCCAGGTTTATTCTTCCACACCCTTAGAAACAAGAAGGGATCTGCTTTCCCCCCTTACCCATGCACTCTCCATCCTCCCCTCCATCTCCTCAGAGCTGAAAGCACTTGGGTTTTGTGGCCAAGCGTAGACAGTCGGATGGGAAATCACACATCGCACCTTTCTTCTCCATTTTCCCTGGTGCCAGGCACTTCTCCACTACTCTGATTTACTCATCGAGGTGTTGAGGAGAGTTTGCTCTGCTAACTTCAGGAGTCAGACAGCATTTCCTGAACCAGAATGATGGTTTAAATAAGGTCCTTCCACTGACCTCCCCATGACACCGTGCTCATGAATAACCAGGTCTGTCGCTGCCCCTCATGCTTAATTTTCTCTGAGGAAATCTTCTGTTAAGGGGCAACAGTTTTCCATTTCAGTGTACAGCACTACCCAGCTGCTTGTTATTTCACTTGGCTGAGCCTGACAAGCTAATGGTATGTTTGATTTGCACTACCAGTTCCTGCTAGAGACATCATAACTTTTATTACAGACGTGGTTCTTGTTAGAGACTCAGTTGTCCGCAGAAGTGAAAAAAAAAAAAAAAAGGGGCACACTTATTTCAGTCATTTTACTGGTTAACTCATTATTTGCAAGCACAGTGCTGGTATCTAGCACACCATCTGATGCATTTCTTTTTAGCATATTTCACTGTTGTTTGTGTGGCAAATGGAGAGATTATTCTATCATTTCTTTTGATATGCATTCCCTTTACTGTCCTTAGTCCTTTGAGGTTGATCACATTTCTGATTGCTAGAACATTTGCTGTAAACTTTCTTAGAGATTGTGCAGCTAATTCACATCAGCAATTGCCACACAGGAAAAGAAGAGGGGTACAGAGAGAGGATAAGCAAGGATAAGATAACTTCCCCTCTACTGGACTATAGTTCAGGTTAAATTTTCTGCCTTGGTTTTCTGGATCAGTGTGGATAAAGATATCAAAAGTGTCTATGGCATTCACACACCTGCACTATTTTTACACTGCCAAACCTACTGTATGGCTACATAAAACTAATGCATTATGCTTTGCAAGAATAAGAAGAAAACCAAAAGGACTAAATAACCACAGCCCTGCTTGTCTGCAAAATACTGAATCTATATTTAATGAGGAGACCAGTTGGGTTATGAAATTTTTTTCCCCATACCAGACATAGAGCATCCCGTCAGGACAGTGCAGTACCCTCCAAATTTTCCATCACAGTGACTTGGAGCACTCTGTCTGTGTATCTCACACTCAGCAACCTAGATGGAAGGATCTCCAAACCTAAGATGGCTTATGGAAATTTTGGCTACACTTCCCCTCTGTCTCAGTTTAGTTGCCCATAAAAAGAGGATGGTATTCACACATATCATCATGCTGCAGCCTCACATAAAATATGTTTTTTTAAAATACAATATGTACAAGCAAAAAATTAGAAGGTTTGTATTGTTGGCTTTTCCTCTGAGCCAGAGCAGGCTTCCTATTTGCAGAACTGCCAGTGAAAGACATCTATTTGCAGTACTACCAGGGACTGTTAGTTTCTCATGCTAAATTTTCTCTAATAAAGGTCCTTTAAAGCTCCTGAACTCTTGATCCTCAAAACAGCCAGTCTGGGGAGCATTTCTTCCAGTCTTTGAAGTTCCAGCACTCATAAAGCTGACCAGCACTGTTTGTGGGTTTGTTTTCTTTCCATATCTCTCCTTTCCCTTTAAGACCAGACAGAAGATGACATTATTAGCAGGCTGCTCACAAGCACCTAGTAGTTTAGAGGAAGGCTTTTTATTTCTGCTTTCAAGCAGAGATGAAAGATTGTAAAAACCTCTCTTTTTTTTTTCCTTAGGGAATTACAGCTCACAAAAGTTCTTATAACTCCTTACAGCAACTATTTTACTACTCAGGGAGGCTATTTACTAGGTCACTTTCTTCCTGCAGCAGGCCTCAGTGTTAATAAATGGTGTCTGTGAGTTACTTTATGCTCTTCATACTTTATTTTGATCTAGCTGTGTGTTTAAGGAGCTAAAGAGAGTGTGTCTTGATGAACTACTTACAGCAGTTTGCTCTAGGCCAAAATGCAGAGAGGGTTTTCTTCTGGGTTTTTTCTAAGTTTTTGTAGGTACATTGAAATCTGAAAAATGGGGCGAGCTGCCAAGGTTGTTCTGCAAGTCTGTTAGCTTCTGCTCACTCAGCATTAACATCTGTCTTCACTAAAGTGTTACTGGACCCCCAGTACACTGCACGGCGCAAGCTCCAGAGGCACTTATAGAAAGCAGAGCTCGGGGAGGGAGGGTGGGAGAGCCACATCCCCCAAGCTCCCAGCTAATAGCACTTTTCAAGTAAAATTAAGGCACAGCTTTACTCTAGAATGTTCTGTCCCAGATCTGTGTGCCAGTGAGCCTTCATATCAAAAACAACCATGAGGGAGAGATGGAGAGATTGTAACAAGGAAATCCTGTGCCTGGATTGTGCCTCTCAGTCTTTTACCCCGTTTAGAAGGTGTCATAAAATACAGAAAAGATTTTTTTTCTCTTTCCAAAGAAGTCAGATGATTTTACTATACAGTTCAATCCCAGGAGGTGGGTTACCCTTAAGACCTCAAAGGAGGCACACAATTATTACAACACCAAGTCATCACTAACACACCCAAAGCAAGGCAGTACCACACGCCTCCCTGGTGAGGTTGCACAATATCTTTGTACCTAATTAACATCTGTGTTATCAAAGAAAGCAATTCTGCACACACGCAAAGTACATGAATCTTACCCAGCCCCTTTCAGGTTCTGTCAGGGAAAAGATGGGAAGGAATCACACAAACCCTCCATGATACCTGGTTTGATATCATATTAGATAGATGCACTCACTGAAGCTGCGCTCATGGGTAACACTCAGCAAGCCAGTGAGTTCAAGGTCACGTCCCTGAATTCACAGAGCATCCTGCTCTGCAATGTGTGCAAAATCCCACAAGCTACCAGCATGTGGTAAACAGCAGTGCACCTCTGACGGCACATCCACACATGCACCATCCCATTTTACAAATGAAGGTCCACCTTTCCACGAGCTGACAAATTTCTAGACTTTTCTCTGCATACTATGTGCTTACATGCCTACCACACAATCAGCAGTGCCTGGATTTGTGGATTTATTGGCTGTGACCAGACACAGGCTAAGTAAGTAAACAGATTAATATGTATTAACATACCACATTCGTTCAAAGTTCAGAACTTGTGTGCACATGTGAAGGTGGTATTTATCCATGGTTCTTACCAAGGGAGCTGATTAAAAACAGGATCATGCAAAGCAAGCAGTGCAGTAAAAAGACAGCACTAAAACATTTTTTTTGTAATTGAAATAGCCTGAATAATGGTTACCTGATTTAATGGCTCATCAAACTATAGCTCTCACATAATCTTCAAGGGTTTGGTGGTTTTATGTTGTAACTTGTAGCTGATGCTGCAAGAAGTGAGAGTTCTTATGAAATTATTCCTGTGTTGTTACCCAGAATAACAATGCCTAAGAGAAGTCATAATGTCTCATGCAAAAGACAAAGGAAGAGAAAGGATAGTCAGACATTGGTCACATCCTAATGGAAAAGAGGTCTCTAGAGTCAAGGACTTTTTACTATAGCACCTTTTTTTAAGCTTTTAATCTTGAAACTTTTGGTTATTTTCTCCCTAAATATGGTGTGAGAGTAAGATGACTAAACCCCCATTTAATAATAGCAATAGAAAGCTTCGGGGGTGTGTTAACACTGTCAGAGCTGTGGGTGTTAAGTGCAGCAGTGTGAGCTGCCACCTTGTCCCCTTCCAGGGGGGCTGAGCAGCCCCCTCGGCTGGGCTCCCTGCAGGGGAGCTGCCTTCTCAGGGCTGCATTGCCTGGGCTGAAAAGGAGGGTTTTCTAGTGTTTGCCCCAAAAAAAACTTCACTTTCTATCATATAATTTTCAGTCCCTTTGGATGAAACTTCGGATGCATCAGAAATGAAACAGCTTTTACGGGAGAGGATACCCTGGGAGACTCTTGTTGCAGGGAGTGCCTGACCCTCAGCTCCCAGCCTGGGGAAAAGGTATCTGTCCACCATGAGCCATCACTGAAACCCTCCTGCTGAGGGAGAAGAATCAATCTTCATCAGGAAATTGATAAAAAGGACTTTCTTGTCGAGAATGTTTGTAAACAGATTTTTCCAGCAGCTGCTCAGCTGGTGTCCCACGGAAGAGGTCAGGAGAAAGATATGTGATCAGAGATGCAACCAGCCCAAGGGCTCTGGGATGTGATGATCAGATTTTCCATTTCAGATCTTTAATAAAACCACCAAAACAGCCACTTCTTTTAGTGGCTAAATGGCAGCTTAGGTCACTTGATTATTTACTACTTAAGCTTTTAGTAGGTGGGCTATGTGACACTTACTTTTCAGCAGCTGTGATTAGGCTGTCCCTGTCTCCATCAAGCAGCAGTTCAGCTGCACAAATTTTTACAGAATGGAAAACCTCACCATTAACACAGGCATTTTAAGCAAAGTATTTGCAGATTTTTTTTCTGCTTCTCTCTTCTCTTCTCTTCTCTTCNCACTTACTTTTCAGCAGCTGTGATTAGGCTGTCCCTGTCTCCATCAAGCAGCAGTTCAGCTGCACAAATTTTTACAGAATGGAAAACCTCACCATTAACACAGGCATTTTAAGCAAAGTATTTGCAGATTTTTTTCTGCTTCTCTCTTCTCTTCTCTTCTCTTCTCTTCTCTTCTCTTCTCTTCTCTTCTCTCCAAACTAAACTTTGCATCTCCTTTTGGGGTTTAAGCCTGATTTTTTAAGCCAAATTGAAGATTTAGGATGTATAATGTCAGGTCTCCTAAAGAGTTTAGCTGCTAGAGAAGGAATCTAGCATTCTTTATTTCTCTCGGCCTGAGACTGACTTGACAACAGCTTTTCTATACTTTGAAAGTATCTTTACAGCCTAGAGGTTAAGCAGTATATCTTTCTCACAGTCCCCCAAAATATCAAACTATTATTATATGTGCTGGTTTTGCCTGGCATAGAGTTAATTTTCTTCACAATAGCTGGTATGGGGTTGTGGTTTGGATTTTTGCTGAAAACTGTTGATGATACAGCAATATTTTTGTTGTTGCTGAGCAGGGCTTACACAGTGCCAAGTAATTTTCTGCTCCTTGCTCCACGTCCCCAGTGAGGAGGCTAAAGATGCACAGGGAATTAGGAGGGGACACAGCCAGGACAGCTGATCCCAACTGACCAAAGAAATATCCCGTTCCATACGACATTGTGCTCAGCAAATAAAGCAGAGGGAAGAAGAAGGAAGAGAGGAGATGTTCAGAAGGATGGTGTTTGTCTTCCTAAGTCATCATTGAATGATGGATCCCTGCATTCCTGGAGATGGCTGAACACCTGATTCCCCAGAATGAATTCCTTGTTTTGCTTTGCTTGCACATGGCTTTTGCTTTACCTCTTGAGTGAAGCAAAGGGAGCAAGTGGATGTGAGGGCCTGAGTTGCCAGCTGAAGTTAAATCACCACAGTACAACACAGAACTAACTCAAAAAAGAGATGGAGGAAAACACATCTTGGATTGTCTCAAGCACTTCCCGGAGATCTGAGAAGACCTGAAGCCATGTGAGAATTTAAAAGCAGGTCTCTCACCTCCTGGAAAGCATGCCCTGTGCTGTTTTCCATGCAAAGTCAGAGGCACCAGGTATGCTCTGAGCCTGCCAGCTGGCTTACACACCACAAGCAAGGGACATCAGTGGCAGGTAGGAAAAGGATTATCTGCAGCTCCCTGCAGCCTGGGGATGGCTGGAGTGAGGTGAGGCGCCAATGAAAATGGAGGTGCTGTGGACAATTTAGGCATCTGCAGGACTGGACAAAGTTGAAAATTGTTTCTCTAGGATCTGACTGTTGAATTGAAACACTTGAGGTGGAGCTTAGGTGTTCATGGTGAATCCAGCCTTTACCAAGCCCAAATTCTAGACCAGTGAAAATGCAGGCCAATGTAGCTTCTGACTGAAGTATCATCTGGAAATATGCAGAGTTTTGCTGTGACTCCAAAAACAGCCTGTGACACCATGAGCACTTCTTGTCTGTCTTTTCCAATTAAGCACTTAAGAGTTTCCCAAGGTAAATATTAATACTTCAGAAAGGAAATACTAACATGCACAAAATCCTTTCCAACTTTTCTGCTTAAATAGCTATCATTTTTTAGTGAGGTCACAGCATCCAGTTTTCTATAATAAAAAATAATCAGGATAAGTAGTTTTACTCCTGTCAAAACTTGAATGCAATTTTATGTTTTTCTTTGACTTACCCTATAAATATTTTTACTACAACATTCAAAGTTTATGAGATCTCTAAGACTTGTAAAGAGGTTGAGTAACTGGAAACCAAAGGCTAATACCTACCACAGGGACTTGGGGGTTTTTCTTAAGCAAGTTATTTATTAATGTTAACAAAAGGTATTTTACTGATGATCTGTTTACAAAACTGAGTATTATTTTACCTTTCCATTCCAGTGTAAACAAATCCATGAGGAGGGACATAGACCAACACCACAATGCCTGACAATGCTGATCTTTTTGCAGGTTACAGTTTTCTGACATTATCTCTCGAGCTGAGCTTCTGCAGTTGAATCTTTGCTGAGTCCAAGTGTAGCTTGGGAGCTGCAAAAGTCAGCCTCACTGAACCAGAGGAAAGAACAGAGTTAGCCCCTGGTTGTGGATGCCTTTGACAAGCTGTGTCCTTTTCCCTGTTCATGAGTCACTCTCTGGGAGACTTTACCTTTCCTAATGTGTTTGCTATCTATAATTATGGTTGCAACAGTTATCCACCCTTACAGGAAAGCATTGCCGTGCCTGAACGCGCCCAGGAGGAGTTGTGTCACAGGCCATGAGGTGGGAGATGATCTGCCCATATCCTCCGTGGCCAGAGGAGAACATGCGTGTTTCAGCTCATCTTCTGGCACAGCTGAGGAGAGCTCTGTGTCACTGCTTACTCGCTAGTCACTATTTCTGCTCCCAAACCATGATTTACTGACTAAAGATTAACTATTAAAAAAGGTTTGCGCAAGCAAGCAACCCAGCCTTTTGTGCAAACATTTGTGGATAGCCATTAACTACTAACTTGAGCCCAACAGAGCAAGAAGTTGAAATATTCACAAACTTTGGCTAAGTTCAGAGCCTGCCAGATTTGGCCATCCTGCCTCTGGCTGTCCTGCCTCCCAACCACCTTCAGCATCTTGGGAAGACACCATCCAAATGTACTCCTGAAGACAGCCCAGAACCGCAGCTGCTCCAGACTGCTTTTAATCCTCCTTTCTTTACGGATTAAAGAATTAAGCCTTCATAGGGATTAAACCTTTCCCAGCTGTAAAGATCAGTCCTGGATTTATCACCCAGTTACAGCTCCCTACCTACCCACACAGATGGGTAGATGAGGAGCCAAACATGATCAACACTTAAAAAAGAGGATGAGGTTCTTAACTGACCAAAAGCCAGAAAAATAATCCAAACTGCCTCCCTTTATCTGTATATACATGCAGTCGGCTCTTTTGTAGGCATGTACCTTTGGGGTTTGTTATCGTCCTCTACTATACATCTTCTCAGCTGAAGGTTTACTTCATCTATATACAACACATGCATCTGAGAGCTCCACTTTCGTGCACTGTTGCCTGTTCAGTTCGTGCTGTACGAGCCTAAATGATGTATGTGGATATTTCCTCATCTGCACAGCCTCCCAGAAGAACACCACAAATACCTTGTATAGATGTGTCAGCCTTTAATGGACTAGAAGACCTCCAACTTTATCTGAAATTAGCTGTTTATCCTGCCTAAGGATCTCGCTACTTCAGTTGCACAGCAATCATAAACAGGCTTTCTATTTTTCTGGCTGGATAGCACTGCATTACTTTGCAGATGCCCTTTGGAAAAAAAGAACTGGAAGGGATTTCAAGAGGTAATTTGACCACTTGTGCAGTGCCCAAATCAAGTGAAAATAGAGCTTCCATGGCTGACTTGGATTAAATCTCTTTATAATAACTGCCTAGTACTGTGATTTTGCTGCTTTGAGTCAGTGTTTTGCCGCTTTGAGTCAGTGTTTTGCCACCCAGATTACAGGAGATTCTCATTATTCAACTCTTGGTTGCTAAATCTGGTTGTGTCTTTTACTCAAGGATCATGTGAATCCAATCATGCAAATCCAAGTCTTGCCCTTTCTACCTTGGGAACCTAGATATGAGGTAGAAAGTTGGCCCTAATAGTCTGAAATGAAAGAGCAGATTAAAACTGTGTATTTTAATAGACAAATACATTATTTCAATTCACGCTGATTCTGTTTCAGTGAATGGTCAGTGGGAAAGAACAGTCAGAGCTATTCTAAAATGGTCTTTGTCACCAAAGAAAGTGTTTGGGACTCAACCTTCATGCCATGCACTGGTTTCCTCGGTGCAAATGCCATGACTGTAATAAGGGTAATGATTAATATGAGCACAGTGATGTCTGCATGTTTGTGGTCACGCAGTGGGTAGATTTTTGGCAGGAGCTTCCTGGAGGTTTTGATTCCATGGCAAACTGAGGAACCAGAGGAGGAAAGGGAGCAGACCTTCATCTGGAATGGTTTTTCCTAGTGTGGCTTCTCATCCTAAGAGGAGTCTTTAACAGGGATGAGATCCTTAGCCCTCTGGACGTGCCAGTCTTTCTCCAGTAGCTGCGTGGTTTATACCAACTGCTTGAAAATAGATTAAGGATTCAGAGAAAATTAACCCAGCCACTGATAAAATGCTAATTTCCTCCTTCCTTTTGTCATGGCAGTTCTTTTCTTCTGAGGTTTGCTTCAGGATAGGAGAACACTTTGAAAACACTTCCCACTTTGTACAATCCTTGACAAGGGAGCAGAGCACGTTGTTGTTAGGTGGCAGCATTCAGCCAGCAGTTAATTGCCCTCACCACTCTTCCCAGCTGTCCTCTTGCCCGTGGTGGTGTGAGCCCTGGGCAGATCTTTGGCACATAAAGATGGTTCGAACTCCAAAAGGCAATGAGAAGGTGAGAGGAGGAGCTGTATTGCTACTGAGCTGGTTGGTGTGAGCTGAGGCTAAAATGGGGGCCTGGGGTGAGCAGTCTTGCCCTTTATGATCTGATGGGAGTCAAATAGGAGTGCTACCATTGCATTACATTTTCATCTGGTACTTTGAATCAGCATAAAAACACATTATAATACTAATGTGATTCTGTGGCGATTGTTCTGCTACAATATACATGCCTGACATGAAACACAGTGAACTTTCTGGTTTCTCTGGTTCCCATTTCTTGAAGAGGATCATAACTAGGTGAGAGAGGAAAAATATGGGAAATAACTCCGGAAAGAAAATTATCAAGATTATCCGGAGGTCACTGATAATTATGGGATTTGATATCACAGGGAAACTGACATTTTAAAGATTGGCCAAGCAGAAAAGGAAAGCTCTCTGCCCTTTCCAAAATACACAAGCACTTCAGTGCAAACTACCCTCTGCATTTGGATGGCAGTGCATATTTACTGGTGCTCCTGTTTGTAGGCCGCCTGGTGTTTGCATGCCAGACCCCAGATTCCAAATAATTCCCCATGTTCTTCCTCGATTCACAGTCAGCAGTGCCCTTTCCACTGACTGCCCTAAGGTGTGCACTATGATTTTGCGACTTTCCTGCAGACAGGACTGAAGGTGCCAGTTTTGGGAGAGGATAACCGACTCCAGACTCTCAAAAAGTGTCCATGTAGGGCCATTGTGTCAGCTGTGAATTCACTATTTTTTCTGTGTTTACAAAGGAGCACTCCCTGGGTGCCTGCCACCATTCAAACAGAGATGACATCTGGTCAAGATGACCAAGATGATGAGGTACAAAGAGAAGCTGACAGGTGTGAAGCAATGTGGTGAGGCAAGAATGGGAGACCTGCCAAAAGAAAAATAGCAAAGTGTTCAAAAACTGAAAACAAACACGTTCCCTGCAAAGGGAAGCTACCCCTAGTCAGGAATAATCATTGTAAAGCAGGCCCTAGAAGAAGAAGGTTTGTCGTAAGGTACTTAATAAACACAGTTTCACATTATCTAGTGTAGTGCTACTGGCCAGACAGGCTGTCAGAATCCCCTTGTCTTTTGAACAAGGTCACTGAGTTTGTCCTGAACCTACTGATTTTCCTCTCTTATGGTGTATTTTTAGAAGTCCAATATGTGCCTGTTTTTCTCTGCATTTTAAATCCAAAAGACTCAGATGATTTGCCTCAAACATTCCAAAAGAAAAAATAAATCTCCTGTGGTTTCACATTACATATGAAGTGTTTCAAGCTCAACATAGATTTGGGGGTTTATGTTTGGTGGCAAAGTTAGAAAGTATTTCAGTTCAAATAAAGAATATGGTGCTCCTGTAACCTCAACTCCAAACTCCACTAATCCAAGTTCAGTTCCTGATGGACTCTATCCACAAAGTGAGCTAAATACCTAGCTGCTGCCTAAGTACTACTTTAGGTGGCAAAGTCCAAAATTTAGACTTCCAAAGCTCTCACTCAATACATCACAAGTATTGGAGAGCAGAATGCTCTGCATGCATAAATATAAATTTTCTGGGCATGCATCCCTGGTCATCCCAGTTTCTGCTTCTCAAATTATGCCCTTCACATACAGCAAAGGGGCTAACCTTGCCCTGAAGGAGGCTTTGAATGCCATGTTTTCCTCCCTTGACATCCTAGTATCTGGAATGCCATTCTCTAGTGTGAAATTCTGTCTTGCCTATTTAGTGTAAACCCAGTGTCTATAACAAAGGCCTACCCAGGAAATGTTTCTGAGAATTTTCACAAAAAGCATCTGAAATGGGTTTAAGTCCCTTCAGGTTGGTTTGGAGTTTGAGTCAAGGTGTCAGGCACAGGTGATGGGTGCTGACACAACTGTGGAACCAGCACTGAGGATGCAGGGAGGAAGTGAGACGTCGTGGTGGGAAGGAAGAGGATAACGGAATAATTCCTCTCCTTGTTAAATCATACATGTTTGTTCCCACTGGCCTTTCAGCATCACTGTATCATATTCTGAGATATCTTACATTATAGATATTTAATTTAGTGAAGAAGAAATAATCTAGATTCACCTGAAGGAGGATCTTTGATCTTTAGGAGAGGAAGTGAAAACATGGATTCCTTTGTCCTTTGTAAAGTGTTCAAACTCAGTGAAGGATCCAAGAAAAAGAAATTATTGTAGGCTTGCTTGTTATTTTGCTTACATCTGCATATTTCCTGTGTTACCAAAATAACAAAATTAATTTCATATATTTTAGAGTTTCATTGGATCCCTTTAACCCTCCTCGCCTGTGTTGGTGCAACCGAGCAGAAGCCCAGAGTAGAGGATCGTCCATAAGAGTGGTACTCCAGCAACAGGGATGTTTAAGCTATTTTCTGTACTGGTGAGGAGAAGAGTAAAGCCAATATGTGGTTGCATAGCTTTAGAAGAGTTCTTTCTACCAAGCTGAGCATTATCTATTTGCACAGGTGATCGTGCATCCCCTGCTCACCGGGTAGCAGCATTGCCTCCTCTCTGGCACATTTCCGAGTTGCAGGGAGTCTAGTGTTGGTTTGCAGAACTGACATTAATTTACCCCTCTGTCTAAGGTCGCCAGGTCTCACATTGACACCTACAGAGAATTTGACGCCAGTTTGAAGAGAGAGTCTCCAAATTCTGCCTGAATTGTGATAACATTCACTGAACTCTTGTCAGAGTCAGAAAATAATCTATTAGGGTATATTCCTGCCAGGTTTTTAGTATTCATATAACTCAGGCATAGACTCCAACGGCAAATAGAATAATAATATCCAGAACACAAGTTTGGCTTCCATTTCCAATTGACATGCAATAAAGGTCAAGTCCTGCTTCCCCTGAACTCAATGTGAAAATCCTAATTAACTTCAGGAAAGAGCAGAGTGGGCCCCAAAGAGTTAACAGTAGTAGGATATAAACCAGAAATTAAATAACTCTTAATCAAAAAATTATGCCTTACAGCCAGAGAAACCTCTCTGGAGTTGTACAGTTTAAAATAGGAGCAGAATTTCAGCCTCTAACATTCGCTGATATCATTTCAGATGCAAATTTTGTGATCTTTTCAGTGCCAGACACAACACATTCCAGTATGCATAACATTTTAGTTACTTATCTTCTGTGAGTTGCAGGGCATAATGTTTTTCACTGTTTAGAAATAACTCAGCTCTGAGTCACCACTGAAAAGCCCTGTTCTAAATTGGATTTCCCCTATGAACCTGGACTGTCTCAATTTGAAAAGTCCAAAGAAACCACAAAGCCTGCTTTACAGCCCATAGTTTGTGTCTACTGGGAGGAAAGAGCAGATCAAGGCCATGCAAAGGTGGGGGTATCCTGGGGATCCCTGGCCTGGCAGAGGCAACTGCGCTGCATAGAAAGGGGCTGGAAGCATATCCGAGCTCTCAAAGCCATCCCTGCCATCCCCACCTCCCACCAAGCAGCAGTGCATCCACAGACCGAGCCCCTTGTCATTGATTTCAAGGCAGTCAGACTCCCATTGACTTTCAAAAAGCTCTGACTTTATCTCCCACCGAGCCTGCACTCAGCAGTGCAGTGTGACACTTCATCCAGCTGGCACCAACAAGAGCGAGAAGGTTTGGGATACAAACCTGTGTTTCCTGGATGCTTCACAGCCTAGTCCTTCAGCTGAAGGACCACCACAGAGGATTTATGCTAGTAAAGGACTTCACAGCTTTCTTTACTGTGTTTCTCATTCTAAGGGAAGCACACAGCAAAGACCTGGCCGCAAACTACCCTATTCATGTTCTTTTAAATGGAGAATATTTCTGCCAGTAGGAGCAGTTTTCTCCATCAGCTTGTTCATGCCATAACTTCTGTGGCCACTAATCGGAAAAATCCGTGAGTTCAGATTTCACACCTTCACCACCACTTTCAAAACACTACCTTTGCAGGCAGAGGGACTGCAGGGAAAGGATTCAGGGAAAGTTTTGCACTAGTGCTGCCTCCTGTGATCCTTGAGGGAGCTGAGCAGGTTGAGGCTGCACTTGCTAAGGCAGAACTGAAACCAGGTTCCTCATAGCACCATAAAACTCCTGCAAAGCCTGGGAATAAAAGAATCCTCCATGGCACAGCCCTTTCCCTGCCTATCATTTTACTTTAACTCTCTTGAAGCAAAGAATTTCTTCTTAGTGTTCCTAATGAGACTACCAGGCAGAGAATTGTAAATCCTTGATGTACTACTGTGGGAAAAGAGCAGCAAATATATTTGAGTGGGAGCTGGGGGGGAAGAAAAGGAAGACATTCTAACTAATACACACTGAGGCAAATCCAATTTGACAAGTTTCAGAACTCAGCAGATAACTGTAAATAATATGCCAATAGAATGATTAAAGGAGAAGTATCAGGTCATGCCTGCCCAACCTGAAAATTTTATTTCAAATAAACATTGTCTAAAATTTCAGAAGATATTTACAAATCTCATCTGGCACTGGGTATAGTGTCATTGGCTAACTTAAGCAAGTAAAAGTGAAGGTCTTTGTACCTGCTTTTAAGAGGTAGAGATATATGATTGGACTCTTTCCATTTGGGCAGTGATTTACCATTGTACCATTGCTTCCTTTAGCACTCCATGAGTATTGCTTCTTTTTGAGGAGACAGTCTTGCACAATAATAATTTAATTCTTCATGGTGTTTTTCAAATTCTCAAGCCCTTTGAAGGAAATTTTAAAGTTTTGAAACTTTTGAATTAATAACTCATACTTTCCCTTGGTAAAACATACATTCAATCCTGAAGTTAAAAACAAAGTCTTTTATTGTGAGAATAACGCATAGTTTTTACTAATTTTCAGCAGATCAAATAAGCATTCATGATTATTAAAAATGTAACTCTGCTAATGACAGCTTGCACTGTTGGAAGTCCTAGCTTAGACTGAATTAAAACTTCTGAAAATTACCTTCTATTGAGCATCAACAGAAAGATTTGATAAAACTATGCTGCAGAACACAGATAAAAGTATCTCGTTAATCTGTGCTATGCCAAATTCCATTCTTCCTTTAACCACCTCTACAGTAAAAGAGCAGCAGCACTCCAGGTGGAGTTTCACCAGAGTAGAGTAGAGAGGGAGACTCACCTCTCATGACCTGCTGGTCACACTTCTTTTGATGCAGCTAGATATGCTCGGCTTTCTGGGCTGCAAGGACACAGTGATGGGTCTTACTCAGTGTTTTATCCACCAAGACCCCCAAATTCTTCTCCACAGGGCTGCTTTCACTCCACTCATTGCCCTGCCTGTATCTGTGTTTAGGATTGCCCTGACCCAGATTCCCATAAATCCATTTCTCCAGGCTGTTAATATTCGCAGGTTTGGCTGTTCTTGAGATTAGAGGAGATGAACCTTGTAAATCAACCAAGTTTCCTAGACTCCTCTTCTTTACCTGTGCGTATCCACCAGTGGTGGACTCATCTCTGTCTTGTTTGCTTCAAGGTCCTTCCTCTCCAGTCCACCGTGTGCCCTTTCCCTGCCATCCTGTCCTGGCACTTCTTTATGAGTTGTCATCTCCCTTTTCTGTCATTCACTGTTTGAATGTCTCCTCAGGTTGGTCAGCCTGTTGGCAAAGATGTTTTGCCCTGCTTGGTCAGGTGGATCTCAACTCTTCCTAGCAGTCCTCAATCCTCAGTCCCATGGCTATAGAAACCAAATCCCTGCTCCCAACATCATCTGGAGGAAATCATCTGTTCCCAGCGAGATGCTGACCTCCATGATCTGCTAAGCCCTCCTCAATCCTTCACCCTCTGTGTCAGGATTAAGGAGAAGCTTACCTGGTCCTTAGACCCTTGTACCTTACCCCAGAGCCATGTAGTGACTCTTGCTGTGCTTCATATAACTATTCAGGCCAAAATAAAAAGGTGAAACAAATGAGTCCATTTTCTGAAGTTGTTCATATTTCAAAGGAGGTGTGAGAGAAACAGTGACAGGAACATGGATTTCATTTTCTTTTGTGTACTCAAAGATTTGACATTTGAAGATTCTTCTATTAGGTTTGCAAATTTTCTGTTCTTGTATCTCTCAAGGAAAAAAGAAAAAGAAATGTGAATCCACAATTTAAACAAAAAACATTCCCTGCCATTAGCATTTCTTTGATGGTCCTTTGGTTTCTTGTTCTGCATTAACTTCTATATAATCACATAATTGCTACAACATTCATATAAATAATGCATTTTGAAAAGAAGGTAAAGAGGGTGTCACATTCTATTCTCCAGGGATTTCAGTGGGACCCTCTCGCTTGACTTTAATGCAAAAGCTGCTTTTTATTTTTGGACTCAGGATAGCTAAAGCTTGTTAACAAAGTTAAAGCAAACAGGGAAAATAAAAGCACTTTCATTTTATCATGACATAAATTTGATGGGTCAGCCATAAACCTCTCAGCTCAATTTACTCCATGGTAAAACTAATGTGTCTTGTCTTTGCTGTATTGGTACCTCAGGGGAGCTGATGTGTATTAGCTATCACTATCAGGAAAGACAAACAGCATTTGTAGCTCCCGCTGCTTCCCCAGGTCCTCTTGGGTTTTCATTTTATGAAAGTTTCTGGTAAAAGCTTCTATGAAGTCACAGAACAGAGTTCCCCGTGTCTGCCAGCTGTTTTTTGCACTACATGAAAATATTTCTCAAGTACAATCCTCTCTTCTCTCTTCTTTTCAAACACTTACAGTTTAAAAAAGCCAAACCCTTCAGCATTTGGCACAGTTTCAGCTACAAGATCTACAGCCAGTTTTGAAAACTGGAACTTATAATAAGCTAATTTTACAGTTAGAAAAAGGTTGTGTCATTTTGAAAGAGACAGATACAGCTGGAAAGGAGTCAATTTGTGCACTGAAAGCACTGGGATTTTGCCCACATATTTGTGCCTGGATTTTACTGGGTTTTTGTAAACAGGAGTTTCAAAGACTTTTCCTACAGATTTGGTGTGTTCGGGCATGTGTTCAGTTTTAGTCAGTTCTAGAGCATAAATCCACAGAGACACACAGGAAGAAAGATGTATAAGAGGAAGACAACATTATATGTCCATAGGTATGTGAGGCCTTTATTTTGTTGATTAAGTTTGCAACCCTTACCAGTCCATTAGACACACACATAGGATCTCTCTTCATATGACCCTTCCAATGAAGGCAAAAGGACGAAAAAGATCCACAAGATTAGTAAGATTAGCACTGATAGATTTCAGTGCTATCCTCAACCAGAAATTCACTGTCTGGTGGCAAATTGAGTGACTTTTTAATGATATATTAGACAAGGCTTCCCAACTGAGAAGGATAAAGTTGTAACGAGATAGAGCAGCAAGCGACTCAGAAGTTAGGAAGATCCTGAGAAAGGGAAGCATTTACCATGAGGAGTGTTGGAGTGGAGAGCCAAAGGGCAGCAGAGTTGGATGCCACATGCAAGTGCCTGGATTTTCTCTACACCTCTCCTGCAGCAGAGAGAGAAGACCAGTGAAGCAGCCTGATGACACATTTAAGCATCCTGCCCAGCCAAGGCTATACAAAAGGGTAGAATTGGGTGGCGGCAAAGGCAAGGCAGCTCTTGCATCTCCATGCTTCACCCCACATCCCCAGCTTATTCCTTTTACACATCCCAAATACTGCCTTTCCAGTTGAATCACTTCAGTCCATTTCCAGCACATCAGATTTCACGGAGGTCCCTGGGCAGCAGTGCTCTACCTACCCCTGGTCTGTCTGGGAGGAGCTACTTGCTTGATAGAAGTTTTTTAGTTCTCAGGCAATTCTATGTGTCATGAGCACTGTAAAACATCCTTCTGCCTGCAGTCCAACACAGACCGTACTCCCACATGTCATACTGTACTGGGACACCAGTTCCCGAAAAACGTCCTGAAAATTTCAGAGCAAAAGAAAAATTCCCACTTTGAATCCAAAAAGGGGCACACTTTGTTCATCCCTGGTTTTAAATGCTCTTCTACTGCAATGAGATCAGAATCAATATGTATTAACAGCTAAGATTTCTTATTCTTCAAGCCTGCCTTTCTACAAATTCCAGCAACAGCTCCAGCTGTTACTGCCCACAGAGAATCAGAGTTTCTATATTCCTCATAAGACTTGTCCTAGATGAGATTAAGAATGATTAGTGGTGAGATGCAGGCAGATACCTGGACTCTCCTCTACATTACTGCTTCTACCACTACAACCAGTGGGTGGGTGGGAAAAACCTAACACAACTGCCTTGTGTATAGATAGCTTGAGAAGGCGTATGTATAAATGAAGTACCTAAAATTTTCAAAGCTTCCTGAGTTTTCTACCTATCTTTGGTGTCCAACTCATGGTATCACTAGTCTTTCTGTTTTTGTGAAAGCACAGTTGTGTCTGTCATCAGCTTTGGGTGATAAGATCAGATTTTGAACTTGGATGCAGACCACATGGTAATCCCCTGCTCTATAAAGAAAAGAAAGACAATAAAAAGCCTCAGTACTGGTTTTGTTTCCTCTGAGCCTCATTAGGCACTTAGCCAGTGACTAGTCAGGTACAAAGGGGAAAGGACTCAGAAACAGGCCACAGAGGTCCTGCCTTCCATCTGTGAGGGGTAAGTGTGAACCATAAGCCAAATTCATTTAGTTCCTTTTACATAATTGTCAGCTTTACTCAAAGCAGTTTCTTCTCCTTGGTTGCAAGGGAAGACAGTCAATTGTTGTTCTATTCACATCGTCACATAAACCCATCTGACAGGCATGACAGCAACTGCTTGCTAATTATGGAGCAAAATTTGCAGCACAAGGTTTGTTGTGCCAACGGTCCCCAGAACAATCCTGGGATTGTTTTATGAGAAGATTGGGCAGTCAGGGTTGAGCACTTTTGCTTCAATTATCCCCATGTGCTGTCAGGGCTTGGAGCTGCTCTAGTGGAATGAAGAGAAGAAAATAAATGAGCTCTGCTCCAAGCCTGGGAGCAATTGCTGAACCCTAAAGAGCTCAGTTGGTTGTATCTTTGTTAGTTGCTATTATGGATATTATTGCCTGGTAGTGGCACTGAATCTGAGGGCCCATTAGCACTTCCATGCTATGTCCAGGGATTTATAGTTCCACTGCAGAGACTTACTCTGGAGTGAAACTCGGCATGTGGTCCCAGCTAAACCCATCCCTCTAACTTTTTTATTCACTGCTTTGGGTGACCTAATAAAGTTCAGATATTGTTGGCATTGGATGTAGCTGGTTTGCTGATTTTATCAAGAAGAGGAATTCATTTTTGAGTGAGAGGTGACTAACAGAAAAGTCCATCTCACTGGGGTGGAATTAAAAAAATACCAAATTATTACTTGCTTAATTTAGGAATCTGAATTATGTGCAGACACCTAAAGTGATTATTCTAAAAGAAGAAGTATAACCAGCAGGTCATAAATCAGAATTATCCTTTCCCAGAATATTCCAAAAGAAAACTAATTCCTACTGAAGTCACTGGGCTGTGCCTTCTCAACTTCTCACACGACATAAGTTTACAAAGCACCTTCATGAGCCCCAGTTGGTTATGTTACTCAAGAATTTCCTCTTTATGACCCAAGTACAATTGTGTTTCTCTCATTTCCAACAGAGCTTCAGTGATAAATTGGAAAAATAAAGCCTGGACAGGGGCTTTGTTTGTCTCTTGCAGCCAGTAAGTTATTGTAGAACATGCCATCCCTTTGCAAAAACCAACAATCAAGGCCACTCCATGGGCTTTGTCAGATACACAATCTCCATGTCTGAATAACCCCAGAGTTATCTGGGCCCTCCCCAACAACCATTCCTCCTCCCTCATCTGCTCCTGTTCCCCCTCTACCCTCTGCAGCCTTGATTAGGTCACAGCAGGACCAGTTCAGTTTACTATCCCAACAGAAAACTATTCCATCCTTCTGCTGAGTTGGTTTCCTAGCAGATGGCACATAGCATCAGCTCACCAGGCTGTCACACAAGCCACAACTGGAGAGCTCCCAACCAGGGGCAATAGTGTGAGCATGCCTTTTGTTTGGAGCAAGATACAAGATCAATCCCTTGAAACTTTTAACCACTTCCTCTTGTCTCTACAGATTTGCAGCATGGATTTGGACTGAAGGGAAGGAGGAGTTATGCCACAGGTTCACTAAAAGTTTACTTAGAGCCCTTCAGAGTAGCGGTGCAGCATAAATCTATAAAAGCAACAAATACTTCTCTCTGCAATAGCCTGTACAAACTACTGAAGGAGATATTCCTCACCTGCAAGGATGTGAATCATGTCACATGGGCCATCTCAACTACAGGCAGGCAGAATATTCTTCCCTGTCTCAGAGATTATTGATGTTCCCAATAGAAAGGTTTGGGAAAGATGGGAACAACTCTAAAAAATCTAAGGTTTCAACAAATTTGAATTTCATAGGAGAACTCCCTTTCTACCCATCCCCAAACCACCTTACCCACTGATACAGCCTTTTCAGAAACATCTTCCAGAGTTCTGTGGTATTGATAGATTACAGGTGGGACAGCAGAAAAGAAATAAATAAAAAGTTGTGTGAGGAACACAAGTCTGCCATCCTAGAGGGATCTTGATTTCCACTAGAAGGGACAGACCAGACCTTCACTCCCCTCTCCTCCCTGCTCCTCTGGATCTTTCCCTCACCTCTGCCCTTTTTACACTGTGTTATGAGTGAGCTGAGTCACAATCAGTCTGGCTGAGTCACAATCCTTTTGCTGTGCTCAGATCTGTTCACTGCCAGACCTACTACACCAGTGCCGAGGCACCACAGAACAGCCATCAGGCCTGAAGAACAGGGAGCTCTGACTTGTGCTTGTCAGATTAAAGCAACCAGAGAACTGCAGACCAGCTACTTATGTGAGGTTAAAAGAAAGCAGCTAATTGTTCTTTAATCTGGACATCAGAAATATGATGAAAGGCAGTAGCTGGAATTTGGTTCAAATTCAGGTTGAAAGTAGGATTAGGTTCACTGCGGTGATGTAGTATTCTGCAATATGCAACTCGTTCTCTCCCAGTTAACCAGCTGTACTTTGTATGAAGTATGAATATTAGGGGAATTCCTAATACTTTCTGGCCCATGAATACTTAACCAGAAAGAGTTATGGGAGCATCTGAAAATCTCGTGGTTAGGGCACATCTAAGAGATCATAACTCAAACTTCTACTCCAGGTGAGGTAGGAGAGAAGCTCCAACCTGGCCTCGCAGTCCCAATGGCGACATTAAAAAGTTACCTGCCATCAGGAAGGAAGAAATAGGGTCTCTGTGTTGTATGATCATGCATGTTACAATCAACTCCAGAGAAAAGACAGGCAGGAAAACACATGGTACACAGACCTACCAGAGTCTGGACACAAATCTCTTATAACAGGACATAAGTCTGTTGCTTATGATAAGAGGGCACGTCTGTTTGGACCTTCTCTAAGAGTAAAAATGGTAAACATTGACAATTTTAGGAAACAATGGATTGCTGCTCTGGAAGCACCAGCACATGCAGGTTTTAAAAATGTAACTGGCACTTCGTATACTGAAGTCCCCCACAGGAATCTGGCCAGAAATATATTCAGTGGCTTTTGTTTTTAAACAGACAAACACAGAAAGTATACAGCTGAGTATTTCAACAACGCACCTACAGCGGATGTGGACTGCGTGGGCTGGGGGGTCTTAAAGTAAAAGCCTGGATTTCTTTCTGAAAGGCACATTCCAGTTCAGCCAGAGGTTATAGGCTTCATACAGAAATTCCTCAGCTAAGATCTGTGTTTTAATGCTGCAGGTCAAACCACCCTCATAATAGTACCTCTTGTCTTGTATAGATTATATGACATTTAAGAGAGGAAAGGAGGCACTCGAAGCTAAATCTCAGGATACTACAGCGCCTGATGGTGTACAGGCCTGGCAAATGGATTTAGACACTCTTAACAAGAATAATTCAGTTTTCACTCAGCCTCTAACTGTTTTATTGCTGGTGTGAGGTAACTGCAGGGTTAGCTTTCCCCAAAAGCTGGCCCAAATAGGGATTTTCCCCATACAAGTTAAAACAATTTTTAACCTAGTCTAAACACATCCTGAGGTGCACACCAAGATAAATATACCATCACAGAAGACCACTGGGGTATTTCCCTAAGGGGTTTCCCAGGAAACTAGCAGAGCTATTGGGGTAACACAGTCCTCTCCCCACACAGGGGCAGAACAGGGATGTTTAGGGGAATGTGATGAAATGCAACAGCTGGATCAGGTAGGCTTGCTTAGCTCTAAGAGGAAGGTGTCCTACCAATATGGGGCTTCCCCTTCAATGTCAGTGAGGAGGGAGGATTTGAAGCAGGTGACTTTGTGGTTTTGCCAGGCAATCTCTGAGAGATCACCAGGGTAAGGAGGAGAATAGAGGACCATGCCTTAAAAGGATACAAGGAGAAAACATGGTAATGGTGGTGCCTGATTTCAGGATATGAAATGGGGCTCAAAGACAGTAAAGGCAAAACAATGACAGCCTTACAGGGGAAGACATGAAGTTTGCTTTGCTCTATCTCAGCTGGCAACTGCACCACCATCCAGAGATGTCGCTACTATTTCTGAAGACAGCTAATGTGTCTTGGTGTTGCCAAGCTCATTGGTGCATCTGCAAAATAATCTGGCGATGCAGAGCACAGCACAAGACTGAGCTCAGCTGCCATCCCTGGGAAATGCTCCTGCATTTGGTTTGGCCCTGCTGTGCAAGTTAGTGACTTCAAATTCAGGGCCATTTGTGGTGCACACACAAACACGGGGTTTGGCTAAGAGGGCAGCAGTAGATAGATGGGAGAGAAAGAGCCCTCCAGAAAACATCAGCATGAGGCTGTCCCATTCTTTATGTATGTTTGCAGCTGTCAAGGCCACAAAGCTGGAGGCTGCAGTAACTAAGGCATGAAATGAAGCCTTGGGCAGAAGCTGAGTTGATTGCATGTCATAAGGCCCTTTTTTTTGAGTTGTTTGAACAGCTTACAGTTTTTCTATAGTTATTGCTTATTCAAAGATGATTGTGGAATTATTTCCATGAGTAACTCTTGGCCGCTGTATCTTTTGCGAGCAGTTCAGTGCAGACAGTTGATAGCTGAAATTCAAGACTGGTCAGTCCCTGTTCACACAGGTCACTTGTTCTGCTGCAGAGAAGAAATTGCTTCACAGCAGATCATGTGCCAGGGCTACCAGTGCTGTGTCTCCTCATTCCCTAGGGACTAGTGCTCACAGGCTGGAGCAGCAGGACAAGCCCATTGCTGTTCCCTGGCCACACAAGTGACAGCATAGCATTTTACAAATTGGGGATGGAGTTTTCTTGTGTGCTTTTAGTAGCTTTTTCAAGCTCGCTCTTTGATTGAGTTGTCCAGACAGCCAATGTGCTTTGAGCAGTAACAAGGAAGACAAGCACAGGATGCCAGCAGGACCCTGAGTCATGGCAGAACCCAGTGTCCCTGAGCAGGCTTAGGCAGCACAGGACAGGATCAGATGAGGTTCCAAACTGAAGTGAAAATCTAACTACACTGTTGAAGCAAAGGTCTGTCAGCTTCCCAGGCTCAGCAAAGTGAACAGGTGAGAGCTGCAAAATTTATCAAAGATAACAGAGCCTTAATGTGAGACACAGTCAAATAAGATCAATATGCCCAGACAGCAGATGCTGCTTTCAGGGTCTTTTCACAAAAATCTGAATATTTTAAATAATGTTTCAAATATACCTGTGTCATTAATTACAGCCTGCATACTGTACAAGTAAGACCTGTGAGTTTCAGAGCAAGGACATCAGGAGGAAGAATAAATTGATTCAGTATGAAAAAATAGTACTGGTAGATGATATAAATAGTGTGTTTGTTTCCCTAGCAGCTTTTCCAGCTTCTGTGCTTTGAAGTGTTTCATTTTGTAGTCTCAATTGCACCCTGAAACTCCAAAATTAAACCAAAAGCTATTCCATCTTAATGAACTACAGGACTTAAAATTATAATTTTATTGCATTTCCTATCCTGGTGAGGTTAACTAGAGTCTGGAAAGTGCACACTGCCCATTAGGGATCATTAGGAAAGCATTTGGAAGTTACACAGATTCCTTGGACTTTTACCATTAATAGTTCCTTTTGTGGCCATTCAGAGGAAAAACAGGTTTTCTTAAGCAAATATAAAAGTGTTTGAATAAATACACAGTCCATGACAACTCTACTAGTACTCTAAGGATTTCCAAAGCCTTCTCTTCCCCCTTCCTTCCTATGAGTCCTTCAAAACTTTATATACACTATTATGCAGGCTGTTGGTGGCTTCCTGGAAAGTGAGACGAAGACCAGTTGCATAAAAACACAGAAGAGACTAGCAGGCAGCTGGGAAGACTGGAAATGTAGTTAACTTTGTCCTGTCATTCTGTCCCACCTGCCCCTTCTTGCACTGCACCTACAGCCCATTCCTCTCTCCGCAGTTGGCACTGGGCTGGCTCCACGTCCCACACTTGCGCTCCGCTCCAAGGGTGCTGAGTGACCCACTGTCACTGCCTGGCAGCCTCTGCCTGTTGAATTCAGCTCCTGTTGAGAGCTGCCTTGCCAAAACCCTTTCCACACTATGATGGAAACCAAGTTAGAAATAACTCAGGAGTTGGCAAGATTTCTCAGAGCTTTCATTTCGTGAAGCGCTTTGCTGCCAAGCTATGTTATTCACATCTTCTTGGAGATCTGTAGGATGATTTTTTTTTAATGCTTTTTTCTCTGAGGCGGGGGATGAGAGATATAAAGTCTAACACTTGTAAAATCTCTATATCCCAATGTAAGAGTCAGCAAGCTAAGAAGTACAGTGATTAGGAAGTGGAGCTGTCATTAATCATGTCATGTTCAGGTATGTGGGATGAGCCTCACGCTTCTGGCAAGGTCATGTTCAGTACTCCACTTTTCTATGGCTGCTTTGCCTGACATTTTGGATCACCAAGCAGGAACAAAGTTGCAGTTCGCATGTTTATCACACGAGGTGCAGCTTTGCTGTAGGTAAATGACGAGGCAAGGAGCCCAGGTCCCCAGTCTAGTGTCCACACTGGCCAGGGAGCATGGGCAACATCCACATCTCCTTCACTCTCGGTAACCTAGGAAGCAAATTCTGCAGCACAGGTTTCCGAAAGATCATAACCAGTGACAGGGAGAGCTAGAACCCACAGTGGGTCTTGCACAGCAAAACAAAGCACAGTGTAATTCGCTCCTGTGAAGCTTTCAAAGGGAAAGAATCAAAAAATGAGAAGAAAGTCTGTGTCACTCAAAAACAAGATCAAAAGTCAATCCATGATTACATGGTCAAAGCCAAAGCTTTGTTAAAAATACAAAGTGCTCCTTTTCCTCGAGGTCAGAGAATGGTGGAGCAGAGTCAAAGGAGAACCTTCAGAAATGCTTCTCGATTTTGGGGGAGACACCATCACAGGTAGCAATCAGGCTGCCATCAATCCTTTTGTTGTGTCAGTGCTGGCCTGAGAAACATGGACTGCTTCAGATCAGAAAGTAAAGCAGACAGCTGGAAACCTATTTTAGAAATGCATATATAAAAATCTCTTCCACTGATTGTTTATCCATTAATCCCTGGCCAAAAAGCATTTTCAGCAAGAGGCTGTCAGATGTGGTGCTTAGGGACATGGTTTATGGGTGAGTTTGACAGTGCTGGGTTAATGGTTGGAGTCAATGATCTTAAAGGTCTTTTCCAACCTAAATGACTCTGTGATTCTATTTTATGAAAAAGTCATATAAAACTTGTTCTCACAGAAAGTTAAAAAGTACATGGGGAGGGGAGGGGGAGGAGGCAGGCGGGCTTGGAGATCTGGTCTGGTCTTCACAATCTCCAGCTATGTGTGGGCAGTGGAAAAATACTACTGAACAACTAATTACCAAAAGCAGTCAGTAACAAAATCCCGATTTAAATATTTGCAGGAGGTAGACAGAAAGGTGCCAGCCTGAAGCTTGTAATTACTTTCATTTCTGGCAAGAATCAGATATACTTCTAATAATAACTATGGGCACAAAGAATTAGTCAGAAAAGCGGGGGATACTTATTCCCAGCTGGAGGGGAGAACAAAGCAGTAGGAAATGTCCTGATGCGAGTGCACAAAGGTAAAGGGTGGTAACTGCAGGGATGGGACTTGTGCAATGCAGTGGCACTGCCAAGGCAGCCCTGCCCTCAATACCAGGGCAGGGAATGCTCCAGGACACCTCTTTGCTCCTGGGGGTAGCAAGGCTGGCTGAAAACTTTCTGTAAGCAAGTTGACCATTTTCTTCCCTCTGACCTGAGCCTGCAAAGCGTGTGATGCTGATGAAGGGAGAAATGCACCATCCCTGGGGGACCATGGGGCCAGTCTGCAGCCGCAGCAGTGCTGCCTGACTGGGTGGGTGAGGATGGGTGACAGTCCCTTTGCTGTGGCAGAAGCTTTCCCTCTCCCTAGGGAACTCTTATCTCCATAGTGGGTTTCATTGACATGACTCTTCCCAGCTCACCCCTCATACAGCCATGATTTCTGGATGAAGGATTTTCTAGGTATGCTCGTGAAGAGGCTGGGTGGACTCTGGTTTGTGGCAGACTCTTACACCCCAGCCCAGCCATCAATGAGCACGGCAGAGCCTGAGTCCCCACTGCTGGCGCTTCTGCTCAGACAATCCCATGTCTCTGGGCTGTCCCTCTTGGGTATGGTCTTTTCCAGGCACTCTGCTGGGGCCGCATGCATCATCTCCAGCCTCCCTGGCTGCCCTGGTCCTTCTTCAGTTGCTCTCCCAGTGAGTCATTTCATTTGTCCACCACAACGTGTTCCTGTCAGCTAATTAACATGGTAGTTATACAAGAAGTACATATCAAAGCAACACTGTCTTGGTGCAGCAGTTTCCATATGCTGCTTACCCTCAGTGTCCCACAATCCTCCTATCTCCCCATTCCTGGTCCCTTTTATTTCGGCAGTGTCCAACACAGCCACCTTGTTTGTCCTGGGCTTTTTCATTCCTTATTCAGTGAATGTGTTTTGTGCCTACCAAAGACCCACGTTTACTACTCCAGCTAGCCACAGGTTGGAATTACAAGTGGGTGAGTTACTGCACTGCTACTTTTCCACATCCAGCTTCTCAGAGAGAGTCAGACTTACAACACACTGCTGCTGCCAAAGAGGTTCATATCTCACAGAAGAGAGGAAGAGATGGAGCTGCTCTGCGCCCTCCACAGCTCCCCTAGCTCCTCACTCCACTCCTAGGGAAGCACATTCCCGGTTTCCATATCTCTCTGCTGTTGGGTGTCCTGACATGCAGTAGGTCCAGCCACCAGAATGGAATTCGCCTGGAGACTGTTTCAGGAGCAGGCTGCTCTGAGCATCAGGTCCCAGCAGGTGAACACTTTCCTGACCACAGCACCTGCTGGCTGGGCCTCGCTGCTTATCAGAAAATGGCCCAAACATGGGGAGGCAAAGTGTTAATCCATTAGCCTTGCACAAGTGCTGCATGGAGCACAGGTATGGGTAGGAAGTAGAGCAGGTAAACCTGTCAAAAGGCAGTGAGCTAAAGGTTCCCCTTCCCAAAGTGCTGTGGACACTTCTGGAAGTCTGAACAACTTGCAGAGAGTCCCAGACTTCACTGTGGAAAACCCAACAGGTATCTTGATTTTTCTCAGACATAAATATAGCCACATGCATCAGAATCCAGCATATCTGGATTCCATCTTTACATCCCCTTTCTGTTCTTCAAATACAAACCATCTTTCACTGCGATGCCTGACGGCACAGTTTACAACCATCTCTGGTATTCTTGTCCTGCATCTACTGTTAAGGGAAACATGCAGCAAAATCCCCAGTCTAGTGCTCAGAGAGGCTCAGTATCAATAAAGTAAAAACACTGTTTGAGCTTTATGGTCCTTGCAATCAATATCTTAACCTTAAAGTTATTCATTTACATGACTGCTGGCAAAAGTCTCATCAGCTCTCCAAAACCAGTCACAAATTAGATTCAGTCCTACACACGGAGCAGTCAAAGGACGGAGGAGGAAGCGTAATTAAGAGGAGCACAAAATCTGCAGTGCAATTAGATGATACAGTACAAAAGCCCTGTGCTTTCAAAGCTCAGCTAAGAAGCACAGGGACACCACTCTCTCCTCCCTTTGACAATGACTACATCAGCAGTGAGTTTTGTTTAATTTAGCACCCCTTAAGGGCAAAGTTTCCAGCGGGGTGTAAGTAGTTCAGCATACACAAGTGTGCTTGGGGAAGATCTCATTTCATCAGGTTACCTTGAAAAGGCCCCATTTAAAACAACTAACTTTTCCTAAAGGTAACCATCAGTATTTTTCCTCTAATATCTTAACCTCTGACATATGTTTTATTTAACATCAGATTCATATCCACTCTAAATTCCTCAAAAATCTTTGAACATATCTGCATTCACTTCATTTATTCCTTTGAAAGAACATATCACCTATCAGAAGGCTAAAACTAGCTGGCACAGCCCAGAAGGAAACTCTGCACAAGGGCAATAGCAGATATTATTTCAGGCTGCCTTCTGAGCTATGTTTCTGCAATTCGAAATGTCTAATGAGCTTATTTGATTGTATCCATGCCAACAAAGAGATATAAACAACTTTAATCACTGTTTCGCGTTGCTCTTGACCCCCTGCTTGGCTTCATTATTTTCCTTTTAGCCACATCAAGGCACAACACTCCAACTAAATCACTTGACCACTTGCTGAAGACCTGTCCATGTAATAAGATTTCTTTTTTATCATCTCGTGTGGTTTTTTGTACTGCTGTTTAACAAGCAGCAGCCAAGCTGGGTGTTAGCTCAAAAGCAGCAACTAGGAAAGGAATTAAAGCTCGTGCTTGCTCCTTTATTTTCAGATAAATTTCTAAATTTGTTACCCTAAACTGATTAATGCTCAAAGACAAGGAGCAAGTTACAGCTTCTGGTCTCCTGTTTTGTCACTAACGATGCTGGAAGAAGAACGGACTGGGAAACAAAGAGAAAAGGAAGCGTTAACAGTCCAAGTCATAGTAAGTGTTGGCCTGCTTAAACTAATAATATCAGACAATTCTCTATAGTCTAAAACACCCAGAGTCCTCCTACAGTGCTCCAAGCACTCCATGATCAGTGAACCATGTTTTAATGATACATTCTCTTGCAGAGCTTAAAGGTTTGAAATATTAAATCTTTTCTCTCATGCATGCTGACAGCAAATGAATCTGATGCCCATCTATTAATGAAGTTTGTCTGTCTCTTGATCATTATAACGAGGGCATTAGCTACCATTACTTCCCCCCCCCTTTTTTAAATATGGAAAAAAAAGAATGTGAAGGAGCACACCAAATGTGACACATAGCTACAAGTTCAAAAGGTCATTGAGGATTGAGGTCAGATAGCATGGAGAAAATCTTGTGCCCTCCTAAAAAGTAGGTCATTTGTTTCAGCCCTGAATGGATATAGGAAAAATTCTGAGGCATATGTGCAACAGATCTGTAAAAGAAATAACTTGAAAGCTGTTTACTTTTTTAAAATACTTTTTTTTTTCTTTCCTTATTCTGAAGTGATTCTTAATGGGTTATTGACACATTCTGGGAAAAGGTTCACAGAACCATAGTATGGCTAATTTGTCTGACATCTAGATCTGTTGCCTGTTAAATACTATAAGTGTCAGTGACTTCTAGAAATTTCTAAGGCATATGTTTTTCTTTCTACTTCTTTTTTGCTTAATTTCATCAGAGTGATCTGAGAGTCCTGGCTGGTGTGTTAGACTATGCAGTGAGAGCAGCATGAGGATAGAGGCACCTGCTCAATGCCACAAGCCTTCCTCATGGGCACTCACTTAGTCCACCCTTGAGCTCAAGGCAGGAAAAACTGACACCTGACAGCCAGCTAACTTCATCCTAGACATGGCTTCTGTAGCTTTGAAGAAGTTCTGCAACATCTGTGCTGCCTCTTCTTTGCTGTAATTCAGGTTTACTTATGTCTGATCCAGCACAGGCATAGAGAACAGATTATTTCCTCTTCCTGTTACCAAATTCTTCTCTTCTTGAGGCTGAAAAACACTAACTAATTCAATCTTTCATCTAGCTAATTTTTTTAGACATCATATCATTCTCCTTACTCTTTTCCAGATGTCCCACATTGGCACAGAGAGCTGTCATTGAAGATTTACTGGTGCTGAGTGGAAATTTGTGGGTGTTTCAGGATATACACATCAATGCACATGCCATAGCAGAATTTTCTTCCCTCCCCACAGCAGTACATTTCCAAGCTGAGGACCCTCAGTGACAATTGAGACTTTCCTGACTTAACGACCCTCTGTGATTGGTAAAGCAGTTCTGATTCCTGCCTGGCAAGCAAGACATAGACTTTTTCAACTTTTTATGAACATACAGAACTGCAAGATGCTACATAAACTGATGATCACTGTGTCTGTACTCATCACTTTCTACTCCATCAGACAAAACTCTGTCAATACATAAAATTATTGTTCTTAATGAATACACATGGGACCCCCGATGCAGATTCCTCAGCTTTCTGGGCACTGCACATTCAAAATACCATGGTCATTTAAGATAGTTTCAAAATGAAATACTTTGTAAAAACACATTAATGGTAAAGGTGAACTCCTCAACAGTTTTGCTGAGGGAGTTAATAAGAAAAGTTTTTCCCCCAGTCACAAGTCTTGCAGTTGTAGTTATGATAGGATTGCTCCTGCAAATGCCCCATTGTTAGACCTAATCTGCTGTTAAACTGCTTAATCGAGAGATTATTAACATTTCTGATTAAATACTTAGCTAAAGTGCAAAATGTAATCTTGGGGCTTTGCTGTCTGGGCTTCTAGTTAACATCATAAGCGCCACAAGCACACTAAATAGCTCAGCAGTGTACAGGGTTATTATCCTAATCCGATGTGAGAGCACAGGCACTCCCTCCCTGGGCTCCCTATACATTTCATCTCCATGAAAACACTGTAAGTACTTTTGCAGTCCGGCAGCTAGAGTGGCAGAATAAATGCAGCGGTTGAGAGGCTGTTTCAAGGCAGGGCCCTAACCCTGAGCAGTGCTGAGCATCCACCCTAACCCTGAGCAGTGCTGAGCATCCATCCCTCCCACTGCAGGCTGTGGTGCTGTGCACTCGCCACCACTGAGGAGCAGAGTTGGTGGCCTTGGCTATGCTTCCAGGAAAGCTGGTGGGAAGGGAGGGAAGAGCAGGAAATAACAGATGAATACTAAAGCAAACCAAAGAGTGAGGACAGAGCTGGCACTATTTCTAAACATTTGCAGCCGTGAAGACCCAAAGAAGTTGATGTATTTCTGCTATCTTCCATTTCTGCAGAGAAAATGAACCCTTTCCTGTGCCAGGATGCTGCCATTTTCCAACAAGACAGAGCTGACCCTGGCATCAGGAAGAGAACAAATTCTCTCTGGATTGGCCATCACACCATGTCCACATAGAATTAAGAAGGCCATTGAGGGTTTGCTATGGCAGACACCTCATGTTAAAATTTTATGTCTAGATTTTCAAATCTTAGACACTGACTTGCATAACACCCTCCTGAAAAAAAAAAAGCAAACTATTAAGTTATGAGATACCTGCAGATTAAAGAAATGCATTTTGGTCCTTTCCTGAGTAAGTCAGTTATCACAGAATCACAGAATCACAGAATGGTTTGGGTTGGAGGAGACCTTAAAGGTCATCTACTTCCAAACCCTCTGTCATTGGTAGAGATGCTACGCACTGGACCAGGTTGCTCACAGTCCTACACAACTTGGCCTCAAAGACTTACAGGGATGGGGTATCCACAGCTCCTCTGGACAATCTGTTCCAGGTTATCCAGGCTTTGCCTCCAGCCAGGGAAACAGAAATCCTCCAGAAAGCAGTTCATCCTTGACCTGCTCAGGTCCCTATTCCAGCTGGATGGGATTGGCTATCAAAGGTGACAGACTCCCTAACCTGAACACAAAGGCAATCCATAAGGTAGTTTGGACTTTTATGCTTTTATGATGCTTTTATGATGCTAAATTAAGTTCCAGTGAATCTCAACCAACATCTCCTAAAACTCCTGCTGAGACAAGGCACAAGCCGTCTCACCCAAATCATAGCATGAGCAAGTGACAGTCAGCTTTGCATCCTGAGCCACTCTTTCCTGGATTTCACAGGGGTCAGAGGCAACCTTGATGTCACAGACTCATCCCTCAGAGCATTCAACTGGGAGAGCTTTCTTCTTCAGCTCAAAACTTCCCAACCACAAGACATTTTCCTAGCCCAGAACAATCATAACCTCACCATTAAAAACAATGCAGCAGTGTTTCAAAATAAGCTCCAAGCATTCAAATCCAGACTAGAAGATACCTCCCAGAACAATGGTTTTGCTGAACCCAGCTTTTTTTTTTTTTTGAAAGCAGAGCTGCTTTTGAAATAATATAAAAATCAAAGCTCTATAGCTGAGCTCTGGCTCACTCTTGCTTAGTCTCTTTCCTCAAGTCATCATTTGATTTCTAACATGCCCAGCTTAATGAAATTCTCTACCTCATCCTGTTTTGGTGTCACTTTATTACGATTCATCGCAACAAATAAATAATTCTTCTTTCTGTGACTACAGATACATGGCAAAAACCAGCCTACCCCAGGCAAAGCAAGCAAAGTAAGCAGAGCCAAGTCAAACTGGAATGCCACGAGAGTATTAGCTAGATTAAACATTAACAATTACTTTTCTCCTTTTGATCACTGAAGTAGCAATGAAGTAGTAGAAGGAAAGTCTAAGATGTTGACATATGTTTTTATTATCTTTAGTCTTCTTTTTTGAAGTCTTGGGAACAGGCTCCACAAATACTTCCCAGGTCAAAGGCAGAAAATTATGCTATTTGTTTCAGCAGTGAGGAGGCTGGGCAAATTTACTAATAAATACAGCTTGATTTATTCTTTCAAAATTAGCAGGAAAACAATCATTAAAAAACAGCAAGGAAAAAAATTAATTCCATTTTTAAAATTGCTAACTTAAGAGCTAGGCAGATTAAAGAGATTCAAACGTAAGTAGCACAACAATAGAAATACAGCTAAGCTTTATTTCTGTTGCTTTTCTCATTTTTAGTCATTCCTGCCTATTTTGGTTTTTCCAGGACTGGGAACAGCTTCCCTCCAGCTTGTAGTGAGAAGTCTTTGCTCCTGTCACTTGCCTAACCAAGGGAAACACCAAAGAAATACCACAAGAACTCCACATCTTTGTCAGATATCCAGCTGCAATTTCCAGGCTCTAAAGGATGGAGTTTGCCAAGAAGTCCTGCATCTCTGAAATGGATTTGGAGCATATCTTAGCCCTTTCAGATTGGCCTGTAGTTAAGAAGGGGCTGGCACAGAAGAAAAAGTCCTGACACTAAAAAAAAGTAAAAGTAGTAAGTTTAAAAAGGGAATTTATATTAAGTAAAAATAACCACAATATATCACTTGCAGTTATTTTTCCTCACCTCTACCCCCTACTGGGATTTTTTCTACTTTGGGTGGTGAATTCTTTTTTTCTTTAACTGAAAACAATTCTACTCCTAATTTACTTCTCTCTCTTGTTCCCTTGAGGCTTTGTTTTTCAGAACTCAAAGATTCTGCAATCGCAGAGAAAGTAGCTTGAAAGATTTTTTCAGGGAATATTTCAAGTTCACTGAAATACATAATTCTAATAGGAAAGTTCACCTATGGGTCTTAAGAGACTCCGAGTATCCAATCCTTTCTTGTTTTGAGCTGAAAGAAAGGAAGCAACTTATCTGAAGCAATTCATAGTCAAAACAATTTGCTCCTGTGGAGTCTATAGGCTGTAGAAAACACTGGAGATCATGGAAAATGCTGATAAAACTACCCTTGACCCATCCTAAGAGTGTTTTGATTACCCCTAACTTTACTTTAAAAAGCCCAGTTAGCAGTAGGTTTGTATCAAGAAACACACCAATTTCTGATTTTCTTTCCTTTCCCCCCCACATCCACACCTGAATCCCACTGTATGCCAATACAAACTCCAGTGTAAATGCCAGGCAGATGAAGATCCAAGACATATCTGAAGACATCAGCTGGCAATTCTGGGCAGTGTATGATCCATGCAAGCAATTAAGTTATGCTATCTGGTTATGCTGGACCAACCATTAGTTTTTCAATCAAATAATTTCCCCTTTTTTCATACTTTCCTGTGATTTAGTGTATTAATACAGCTTACACATTCCCTGCTTTCATCCCTCAGTGTGGGACATTGTCTTACTAACAGTACTGATGGATACAGCCTGGACAGTTCCCAAGATGCTCAACTACATATATGTATTTATATATGTTTTTCAGGATGAAAAGAAGGTGTTTTAAATTTATTTCAACCCATGGATCCAAATTTTTACAGAGTAACCACATACCGTAACACAAGAAGTGTCTTAAAGACTCTGCTCCTGAGACCAGAGTTGGGAATTGTCAAAAAAGAGCTGCAGCATCCCATCGCCAATGAATCTGGATGTCATTGACTCAAGGGTCATCTTGTCAGCATTACCAGATGGACTTTGCCTTGTTAAGGCTTGCTGACAGCCAGACCAGCAGCAGCTCCCACGGGAGGACCACTGACCACAGTCAGCCCAGGTCCCGCCGGGCCCCGTTCCAGGCAGCATTCCCAGAGGCTCTGAACTGAAGGCACACTCCTGAATGCTGTCTTGAGACATGAACTTAACACAGGCACCTGCTTCCTCAGCAGAGGCCTGGATCTTGTACCAGTGCTAGGAGAGATTGAATTTGACTTATTAAGCTTTCTGCATTTAGTCCAACCATTTAAATTTGTAAATTCACTGCTACTTCTTGAATTACCAAGTTTGTTTCCTTTACAAACTTACTGGAAGTGTAAAAATGCTACACCAAGTCTACTTACCTCCCTCGACAAAACCATGAGCACCTCTGAACCAGCACACACAGCCTTGCCACCTGGGTGCTCCCTGTGCTAGAGTGGAACTAGGTCTGCTGTACGAGCATGTGTTCTAGTGCTGAACCTCCTGAGGAGAACAGGGGAACACTGGGCTCTAATCAGGAGACAAGAGGGTAGCTACAAGCAGTTTAGGTAACTGAGTGCTTCTGAGTGGTATGGGCTTGGCCACTGAACTTAGCTCAGGTTTGGAGAAGACCTCAGATAAGAGATCAGTCGAGAGACCAACCTCCAGAGCTGCAAAGATCTTTTGCCTTGTCAGGCAGTAAAACTTTTGCTTTTTCTTCCTCCTTTCCTCCCAAGATTAACTCACGACTGATACAAAAGCAACAGGAAGAAAACTGTCCCTTCGAAAACTTCACTGTGAAAAAGCCTGCTTCAATTTCCTAATGTGCCTTTATGCCAATTACGGGCCAATTTGCAGTGATTTCACATTTGTTTATGCTGTGCTCCCATCGCAAGTTTTTGCACAATACAATGCTGCAAGAGGATAATGTGTGATCTCTACAGTAGAGACACAACAGTGTCCTGCAGCTGCAAGGCAAGGGCTCCATCCCTGCCTGGGCTGTTAGACATCACCTCCGGCTGTCCTGAGACAAAAACGATGTCTCCTGGTGATGACTGGATTCCTGCAGATCTCCTCTGCCAAAAAATGTCACTGAATATCTCACAAAGCAGGGTTACAGAGAAGGCACAACTCAAATCACAGTAATGACTGCTGAGAGTCCTTATTCTTCCTGCTGTAAAGCACAAACTTTGACGTTTAAGGTTTGGGGCTTGGGTCTCGCCAACAGTGCTCTTAATATGAAATTAAAATGAAATTGATTAATGAAATATGCTAAAAATTAGATATAACAATTGGTATGGCAAATCTTAGCGATGGAAAAACTAACGTACACAAAAATCCTGTGCAATTACCGGACTGAAACACAGGTACAGTTGTAAGTTCAGACCATCTCCAAAGTGTTCATGTTTGTGGATATAGATGTTCACAAAAGAATGGTGGTAAGAAAAAGAAATACATTTGGTAGCATTTATCTAACCTCACATTTAAATTGCCAGAGTGAACTAAGTGCCAAGTGGCCATCTTATTAGTTTGATACATGCTTGGCTATCACGAATAAGATGATTTTAAATACAATTAAGGCCTGCCAATCCACATTTGAGATGCTACAATGACATAAGACACTGTTTTGAATGTGGTCATATGTGAGAGGTAAACTCAAGATCTGCAAGGCAGCTCATGAAATAAGGTCTTTCAATAAAATGAATAATGACTTCTCAAATAAGAGAGTATATTACTTTAAATTCATGGCAAAATAAGTATTTTGTAACTCATTTTAGAATAGGGGATAATTTTCATTTATAGATTCTCTTTATTTGCTTTTCATAATTTCAAGGGAGTATGATCTGAAACAGTTTTAAAGGGCAAAAGTAAGGAAAGGAGATGGCAATTGAATGTTTCACTGCAGACCTTGGATGTTTCTCTATAGATCTGTGTAATAATTTAGAGAAGTAAGAGGAGTAAGAGGAAAACACCACTTCGAGTGACAGTGAACTTGAGGAAAATAACCAGGGATCACAACATAGCCAGAAGGACAAATATACATAAAAATGGTCATCAGTTTGACTATGTTAGAAAGAAATAGAATAACATGTTTATTTTTTCAAAAGAAGCATTTTTGCCTTTATAATTAAATTAGAGTTATCTTCAATTTGATTTTCCTGTCCGACTTCCAGCAGAATTTTAACTGTACACGTCCTGAATAAAAACACTGTCCTAGGGAATATCTGGGGGTTTTTTGTGAACAGAGAGTTGAGTTTCTGGTTTGGGTTTTTTTTAAAGAATGGATATAAATGCTTCCATGTGTTGACATGTTCCTGCTAGCAGTTAACTGTATCCTACTGCTTCACTGAGTACTGGAGGCTGGCTGGGAAGCTTTGCCATCACCAAAATGAGCAGCTCAGCGAGGGGCACTGCTTGCCTACTCACCTTCCCTCAGCAGCCATTCCTGCTCATCAGCTCCACATGTTTATGGATCCAAAATGCGGGAGTGCCAGTGCCAAACCCAAGCCAGCATCTTTCAAGTGAGTTCTAAAAGTTCAGACCACAAAGTGCTGGCACTGGTGCAGCTCTGCTTGCTGGATGTCCTTCTGAGATTTGGTGAAACCAAGGAACAGCAGGGGAGAGAAGAGAAAGGAGTGAGGAAAGAGAGAGTCTAGAGAGAAAAAAAAGGGGTGTGATGCAATGCTCCCACCCTCGTGCCTGAGCCGTGGAGCTGAGCCTGGCCACCAGCACGGCTCGGGAAGGAGGTGACAGTGACCTCTCCTGCTACTGAGCTCCTCCGAGGTGCCCAACCAGGGCTTTGATGGATGAACATCCACTGGTTAGGGCTGACCCTCCTGGTGGGTACATGGTGAGCCCTCCCAGCCTCGAATTCCCATCATGACAAATTCTGAGCTCAGAAAATACATGCCATGGACTGAAATGAGAGCTCCCTTCATGATGTCAGGCACTGGCTCTTCCATGTATCACCGAAGCTTCAGATTCAGCACGCACAGGAAGTGTGATGACAACAATTCAAAGACTCTTCTGAGTTTTTGCCTACAATCATCCTTGTGAGCTTCAAATTATCTGTAGTTTCAAAGCTCAGTGTCTGAACTGCTGCATCCCAGAGGAGACCCGACCCTTAATGGTGATTGTGCCTTCTGCATCCAAATTGAATTAGAATCCTGTTAACACCAAAACACCCCAAAGTTCTTGGATGTTTTGAAGCTCTCACTGTTTTTCAAAAATCATCAGGAGCTTCTTCTTTCAACGCTGCCTATTACAGTTCCTAATTCCCAGCTCTTCCCAACAGGGTGTGAACTACATCTTTTCCCTCTCTCTCTGAACAGCAGACTGGGACTCTAACTCCATCACAGGTTTACAGGGCTAGACACTTGAAGGACAAGAGTGGGTAATTGAAACAGAGAAAGCAGAGTATGTTCCTCCCTGAGGACAAGGCATATTGGTTTTGAGCTGCTGAGTTTCAGACAGCACCAGCAGCAAGCTCAGCTAATGCTGGCCTGTCCAAGGGGTACAGTGCTGCTGCCATGCACCTTCCTCAAGCAGGCCCTGCCATGGACCAGCATCAAAGGGACAGTTTGCACCGTGAAAGCCCACATATATCTGCCCAGACCCTTCTCACCATCTTCTAGCTCTTTTCTCTATCCGCTGCAAAGTCTGCAGCAGGTCTGATGTACCCTGCAGGGCGAAGCCAGGCCCAGTGAAGGGATGTTCTGAGGTGGTAGGGACAGGAAGCCCTTAGGGCAGTCCTCTCCATGCCACGGGCCCAGTGTCTGGCCTCAGCAGGGCAGAAACATTGAATGTTTCTCTAATGCAGAAGTGGACCTGCCAGGGCAGGGCATAGGAACTCTCTGGGTGGGAAACAAAAAAATTCATCAGCAACTACACAGAGAGAAAGTTTAGAAAGTGCAGAATCAACTCTGAGACGGTTCCAAACAAGTTCTTGCGATAGTAGGAGGATAACAAAATCTTACATCTACAAAGACATGTTTATACAGCAGGGAGCACAGTAACTCCCTCCTTGCCTGCCAACACTCCTCACCAGCAGGCAGATGCTTCCTTCCCACGGGCAGGGACACCTGGCCATTAGGCTTCTCATGCCCATGCTGAGAACACTTATCACCTTCTCTGCCTTCTCTCCCTCTTTTTTTCTCCCATCTCCTTGCTTTTCATGACACATGCTATCTCCTATGCAGGGTTTTTTTGTTATCAACATTTTCTTCTTCTGCTCTTTTCATTTTGTTCACTTATTTCTTAATTTCTTCATAGTCTGGAAAAGCTAAAAGCACACGATCAGTTCTGCCTCCAGTATGTATTTGAGGAGCCAAAAGTATGCAATGTAAATTAGCTTTAAAAGAAAATGTTATTTCATTAAGTAACATGGCTGTCTGCCACTCAGAAATGTCCTCTTGCAACATATCCTGGTGATCTCACAGACATGTATGTTATTCACTCTCAAGAACTGCATGACATATTTGAATTGTGCCTGTTAAACATTTTTTAAAGAATAAGACACCTTAAGCCATATTCTGTAACTTGAAACTGGACCAAAAAATAACCTCTGATTTGAAATTACTTACAATACAATTCCTTGCCAAAATGTGTGTATTTTCTTAGTTTCTTTCTATCCACATCTTCTGTTTCAATATAAATTATTCAGTTGGGCATATTCAGTTCTTAAAACAGTTTTTCTTCCAAAGCATGAAAAGTACAAAAGACAAGGCACATGTTTTTTCTGAGCCTGTGGCATACTTGAACGTTGAGTAGTAAGGGTACAGAAAGGAGCAGATCACACAGGACCAAGCTGCCAGCCTCGGCTGTGAATGAGGGACGGCAACTGTGGCACAGAAGTTCCATGTTGGTTATAATGAACAGCTTCCTAGGAGATGGAGCAGGCTCCCCATGGAAGTGATCTTGGCATCAAGCTTCTCAGAGTTCAGGAGCTCCTTGGACAATGGTCTCAGGCACATGGTGTGATTTTTGGGGTTTCCCTCTGCAGATCCAGCAGCTGGACTCCCTGATCCTGGTGGGCCACTTCCAGCTCAGGATATTTTGTGATTCTAGTTAAGCAAATATGAGATCGAGTAATAAAAATGAGACCTTCTGGACATTTTCTTCCCTCTTTCAAGGTCTCACTGCTGAGGGCAGCCAAAGGAGCTGCATGGAATGAGAGAAGGGTTTCACACAGCAGCAGAGTGTAAAACCAGTGTGTCATTCCAGGGCCTCCCTGGTGAGCTGTGCCTTGGAGAAAACATGTCCAGCTCTGCCCTGAGCACCAACACCGCCTTGCTGTCCCACTTTCCCCAATGGCCCATGGCATCCTCCTGCTCCTGGTACAGCCATAGAGCTCCACACCTGCCCAAACCTCTGGCTGCGAGGTGCCATACACATCCACAGAGGTTTTGTGTCTCCTGGAGTACAAGCTGAGTCTAACATGAGAGTACTTGTATATGTCCTAAGCTGGCTCCAGCTGTGCCCCACAAGTGGACAGTCATCCCCTCATGAGGCATCACCAAAGAAGTGGGGGAATACGCCTGTCTCTGGAGATCTGTGCCTCTCATCACAGAGACTTCTCCTGCAAGCCTTCCCACATGATTCAGAGAAAAAAGCATCTTTATTTGCGATGATGTGATGTCTCACTTTTGTATATTTAATGGTCTGAGATATAAACTTTATCATAGAAATCAAAACAGAAAATATGGTCTTGACTCTACTGCTCCACTTGAAAGACTTGTGTATAGTGGGAAATGTGGCCTTGTTATCACCATTTTTGGAATTACCCTTAATTTTCAATGAACTAACTGCAAGCAAGTGATGAGTTTGCATTAACCCCAAAGTTAGTAGAAAGATTTAGCTGGGTCCTGGATTTGTTTTGGATGAGCTATAGCAATCCTCCGGGTTATTTGTTAACTGTTTGCATCAACTGCTTGCTCTTGGTGGTATGTGACTGCTGATTGCAGACACACGATGCTGCCATTGAACCCCAGCCAGTGCCCAAGCAGGGCTCTTTCCAAGGACATGTATGTTCTTGCAGAAATAGAGGGATGACAGATGAGAAGACTCTTGTGGTTTGTTTTTCCATGTAAACAAAAATGCTTTTTCATAAACACAACCAAGGATTCAGGGAGCTACATTAGGAAAACAATCTTAGGAAAACTACTCTTGGCTGCAAAATTTATTTTCCTTCCCCAAAAACATTAATGAATTGATACCTAGCACTCAATTCCCTGCAAGCCATTAGAACTGTACCAAAGGTGGATGTGCTCAGAGATGCCCAGGACACTTCCCACAGACATTCCAACCACCAGCTGTAGACTTCTGATTAGAGCACAGGTTAAAGCCCCTACATTTGAGATCCTGATTTCCTTCTGGAGTCCAACAGAGACAGGTTTGCTCCTGCAGAGACTACTTGTGTTAGATGTCTGAAGATGTCACATGAACAGTCCCTTACCCACCCTCAAATTCACTTTGGAAATACTGGAGAAGGGAAATACTGTGCTTCACCCACAGCCAGCTTTTACCCACACAGGCAAATGCAGGCTATGCATGGGAGTTTTGCAAAGCCAAACGGTTGTAAAACATCCCAGCAACAGGACAAGGAACTCTGGGGCCTGGGGGAGAGAGAGAGAAATGTTAAATTAAATTTTCAGTGGATGGTTCCTGGAGCCAGTTCCTGCAGTGCTGCAAAACCTGAGTCTATGCTCTCCAAGGCTATCTCCAGACACAGTTACTGCGAAATATCATTTTGGAAAGCTGGAGAAAATCTTCTTCAGACTGTTTATCTTGAACAGGCAGAAAGATGCTGGAGACTGGGGGCTGCCCTCTGTAGTGGCAGAGATGGGGCTGGGGGCCATGGGAGGGCATTGCTGTGTAGATGACCTCTTCTGTGTTTCAGTGACCATCTCTCAGCCCTTCTGCCCAACACAGGCTGCTCTTAGCGGTCAGGTCAATGATTCAATAGCCCCTTTACTGGGAACCTATGACAGACACTTACCACATACCCTAAATATTCTCAATAGCTGGCATTTCTGAGACTCAAGCTCCTTTTTAACACCACAAAGCTTTTAATAAAGGTTAGACCTCTATATCGGAAGTGAAGTTTTATACTTTCCACTAACATTTTATACAGCATTTTTATTACAGATTGTAGCACAGCACTCGTGGTCTCATAGGCCCCCTTGCAGTTTGCAGCCTTAAAAATAGATATTTTTTGTTGTGGGAAGAAAATGCTTATTAGGACATTTAGGCACTTTAAGGAAAAAAAGCCCAGTGTTTGCAGCTGGCTCCATTTACTGATTACAGTTTCATTAACCATGGTAATAGTATTCCTGCTAGTAAATACTTGCTGAAGTATTTACTTTACAATGCTAAAACATTGCTAGAAAACAATACTCTCCTCTGTTTTCTCATTCCAATAAAGTTACCATGAGATTACAAGGGAGTCTGATTCCAATGGAGGGCTACACTAGGGTTACACACAAATATACATCTACACACACACCCCCCTAGATTATCTCTACACGTTATCTCATTCACATGATTAGCAGCTGTTACTTAACCACCTCTCTTCTTGTTTTGATACAAACAGCAAATCTGCCTATATAATCTAAACATTTTCTCCACACGGCAAGAATTCCCATTTTCCGACTGGGAGAGTCAACATCTGACCCAGAACTGGAATTAACCATTAAGTTTTAAGGAGTAGTAAGGAGTAAGGATAGAAGGTTTTGCATAAGCGAAAAGAAGTGCTGGGGAATAGGGATGAGGATCCTAGCAGGACAAGACAGGGACAGACAGCAGGCAGTGGTTTCCAAGTCTCATTATTTCCAGAAATTTTCTTCTTTGTCCCGTGCACCTCCTCACCTTCCCACACATCCATAGAATCCCCAGGCAAAGTCTGCTCTGCCATCATAGCTCTGTTTGATGTCAGTACCTTGTTATCTCAAGGCTGGCTCCTTGTTCTCTTTAGTCCTTTTATTTTGCTTCCCTGAGAAATTTGTCTACAGTTAAGAGCCATCTATCATCTCCTACAGACTTTTTCCTTTTGTAATTCACCTGTCACTCTCACATCTGCTAGAGATTGAGCAGAAATGAAACAAAGTTTGAATGTCTCAGAAACTTGCCCTATAAGACAAGAAAATAATAAAAAATCATAGTATGGTTTCACTGGAGCAAAAATTTAATCTGGGTGTACATCTCTCTGGCTTTCTTACACCTCTTTCCAGGCTAAGCTTGTGTTTATCTGCACTTTGAAGGGAGTCCCTATCTTGGAGACAGTATCCTGCATTCAGGGAAAAGCACAAAAACATTATTTAGAAAGATCACTTTTTACCACAAAGTTACCTCTGCTTGACCTTACTTTTCCACAGATGGAGCCCTACTCAAACACTTTTTGCATTGATAGCTGTATTTGATATCCATCAAGGAGGTGTTCAAAATTTGCAATGCTATCAAGGGTACCTGCAGGGATTGTTAAGTGCTTGGGGACTTAACAGTACTGAGGCTTTCACTGACTGGAAAAAAAGTGTATCAGTTTTAAAATACACCTATTTACAAAGAAAGTGCTTTGTTAGGGATTTTTCTTTAAAAGTCTAGCTGAGGTTTGTACTGGCAATAAACACTCACTGATGGACTGAATTAATTTCCCTGTGTGATCAAAACACATGATGTGTTTGATAATGGAATTACAAAACACTCTGCTCTCATAAGGACATTGCTGCAATCAAATATTCTCTTCTGAGTCTGGCACAGCTGACATATGGGCATGCACAGGAGAGGAGGGAAGGGAAGGAGGAGGGTGAGATGCGTTTGCCCTGGGATGGGAAGGGAAGCCAGTAAAGGAGGCAGCTGCAACCACGGCAGTGGAATCTTGTAGAGGAAGGGTGGCCCAGTCAGATGAACAAATTGAAGGAACAGGGAAGAAGGGAGGTTTGTGGGATTTGGCTGGCTGCACCAGCCTTGCTGCTGCCTTCACACCAGCAGCAATCTTTATTTTGAGGACACGACAACAGGCACACAGGAGAAGTCCAGGTCTCATTCTCTGAGATAAGATGCAGCATCTGGTAAAAGCAATAAAATTAAATGCAGTGACAGCAGCCTGTGTCTGTAGGTATTTAGTCAAGGTGTGCATGGTGACACTGGGCTGCAGCAGCTGGGCAGGAGCCAGACTCTTGTGAGACATCACCAGAAGAAGAGCTGCTGACAGATGAGCGCTCCTGCACACCAGCATCCCTCTGGCCACACGAGCCAGGGCATGACCCAGTTCTGCCTGACACAGAATAAAAAGAAATATGTTACTCCAGCTGAGGCCCTGTTTTCATCTTTCTCCTTCCATTTTCCCAGATGCAAACTGAGCCACAAGTGCAGCAGACAGAGGAGTTATTTGGCTTCTGTGCCAGGTGGACTCACTGGCAATGGGTGACCCTGAAGTGAGTCCTGGAGGAGGCAGATCTGTGATATGTGGTCACTGCAGCTGCAGGGCCAAGGAACAGGTAAAGTTCTTTGGCCAGCAGCAGGAGGAGCACCCAGCCTTTGGCACCATTGCATTCCTCTGCCCCATGGCAACATCTGTGCCCAGCCCCTTCTCCAGCAGCATCCCTTGGCAGCGCAATTTCGTGAGGCTCTGTGGTACAGTAATACTTTCCTGTTGTGTTTTATTGGTAAAAATGCCTAAAAAGCCTAAAAACTTTCCACAACTTCTCAATTTACTGTTTTCAGGAAGACCTGACACATGGAAATTAATAAGCCAAATCCTCATCCTTTGGTATTACCCACTGTAGCTGCATTCACACATTTTCCACCCTAAGAGAGCAGTCAGTGATTTTCCTCTCCCACATATGGAGAAAAGGACTCTTTCAAAAAAGCCCAAGGAATGGCAAGAACAAAGTTTTTCAAAAACAGCAGGAACATCTGGGATTTCCAGCTCTTTTCAGTTTTACCCAGGTACATTGTCCTGGGGACTGTGACAGGGACAGACAGTAAGTTTTTCCTTTGAATTTTATAGCCTGTATTCATTTACAAAGCTGAGCCAACATTAAAATGTGTATTCATCTCCCATTTATTGCACTCTGCATCACCACCTTGGGTTAGGATGCTATTTTTGTCAGTTTACTATTTTTGAAAGGAGGCAGAGACATGCATTTTAAAAGCCTCCTTCTCATTTAATCTCAGCCACCGACACGCCTTTGAAGATTTGGTTTTGAAGGGATGTGGTATCAGTGATCTTGACAAACATTTCAGTTTGCCCACTACCATCCAGGGACTGTGCACACAAGTTTGCTTTTACTAACTGCAGAAACACAAGCAGAACAGACTTACAGTAGATATATAAACAAGAAGGTCACAAGGTTAATGTTTGACTCTAATCCTAATGACTTTTTTTGAGCCATGCACAAAGCATGACAGCAGAAAGAATCCACTAACAAAGTAAAGATAAACAAGTACAAGAGCACAACCCTCTCCTTTGTATACCAGCTTCAGAAGTTGCACAAAGGTATTTAAAGTACAAATAAAAATACCCTAATTTTATAATAGATGTAACTTTATCCATTCCTTTCCATTATACGTGCAATAAATTGCTCCAAGGTGCCAATAAATATCAGAGGAACTTGGTGGTTTACAAATATTTTGAAACAATAGAAACTATTGCAAAAATAATCACAGTATGGAGAAAATACTCTCCCACAAAATCTATTAAACAAGGTTAACAAACTAGCAAGAAAAAATTTCAAACCTATTCCTCGAGCTTCTAATTCAGAACAATTCTTTCAAGGTGAATTTCAGACAAAAATAATGAGAAACGTTGCTGAATATGGTCTGAGTGAACACAAATGAAGTCAGCTGTTTACAGAAATGTTTGCAAGCTGTGACAAATACATTCTGGATTGTTTAGTTCTGTGCAAGGTGATTCGAAATACAGCAACTATATTATGGCTGTTAGAAAAGCTTTGTCAAAATAAAGCAATATTGCTAAGGGCTCTTGAGACACAGACAGCAGACCCAGGCCAATAAACAAACCCCAAAAGAAGTGCACATAGTTTACAAAAAATACAAACGCCTCCAGCAAATCTATTCACATTTCTTTTCACAGAAAAATGTAAAACCTTATCAGAAGACTGCTTCTGTGCCCAGAATATTTGTTCTGTTTTGGGACAGTTTACTTTGGCAACTTACTCAGTTTTGCATCTGTAATTACATGATGAAGATGAGACAACGTGACTCTGGAGAGATCATAGGAAACTGCATCTTATCTGTTTGCCTTTTATTTACAGAGCTCTTCATGTTTTGGCCTCCCTAATGCATTTTTCATTAAAGGAGAGCAAGCTTGACACACAACCTTCTCCCTCAGTGCACGCAGGAACTGTGATCCAGAGGCAAAATCCAGCAATTCCTTCCACCTCAGCTTCTCCCCGTTATCAGTTTTCAAGTGATTTCCTCTGATTTGGACAATAGACATGTCTCCCAGTCCTGCCTTGCTCCATGAAGGGAAAGACATTCAAGCCCACTCCTGGTTTTGCAGCAGTAAGACTCCAGTGAGTCAGATAGAATCCAGTTCACATCTAATTCAATATAAGCATTTTTTTTTTTCCAGCATGGCAGTATCCTTGTGTTCAATATTGCCCCACTGAGGAAGACTCTGTAGACCCCTGACAGTGTTTTACTGCCATGAGAGATGTCTCTGCTAATCCCCATCTGAAGGATTTGCCCAGAGCAACATATGAAATCCTGTGGAGGGAGATATGAAATCCCATGGCAGATGGAGATATGGAGAGCTGGATGGCTCTCAAATGCTGATCAGAGGAGGGACCATGAACCTCATGCTGATGGTGGCACTGCCTTCCCCAGGGTATTCTTAGGCCCAGAGGGACAGTGGGCAGTTCACATGGTGACACATCCCAGAAGGCAGAGGCAGAGCCCTGCTGGCATGGGCCATTCTACAGTAAGGCAACAGCAGAATCCTTCAGTTCCATCAGCAGATGGAGGAAGATTGAGCTCAGCTAACATCTGAAAGGTGAGAGCTCAGTCTGCTGGGGTCATCTTGGCTACCTCTGTGGACAGAGGACTCCAAGACAGTGGAGTAACCATCCACTGGAGTCACCAGTCTCTCTCCACTGGAATGCATGGATAACGAGCTCCAAATTAAGAGGGACTTTGTCACAATGGATGTGCAGATGTCTGTTTCTGGATGTGCAGCACCGAGCTCCTCCCACATTCTTCCTTCCATCCAAAATACCTCCCTAGAAGGACCAGTTTATCTAGTGAGCAATAAAGAAAATGTTTGGCACCTCAATCAGCTGTAAACTCCAACATGGCACTTACTAAAATGAACTAAGGTGTATCCCACAATTAATGGTTTGCTACTCAGATGTTCTGGAGAAACCACCACATAGTGCCTAAGCACAGGCACCATGAGTAGGGAGTCATGGTCCTGCACCAGAGGGAAAGAACTGCTCTGCAGCCATCCTGTCCAAAGGCTGGCGTGGAGGTGACTGTGAGAAGACAGGAGACCATGATGGCTCTCAAGCCACAACCATTTCTGAACAAACCCCTCAGTCGCATACAAGTGATGAGATTGGACTTCACTCAGTTTATTGGTATCAGTGGAGGTTGATGTGAAGCCTTGGGCCATAAAGAGAGGAGTAGTTTGATTTCTTATCCACCTAAATCAGATCATGGTTGTGGGCAACACTTTATAATAGCAGTATTGTAAATTACCTTCTAGCCAGGAGTCTTTGGCCTGAAGACTCTTTTTTTCCCCCTCTGTCGCTATTTCAGCATTCCCACTGCTGTCATCCTGACAAGAAGATTTAGAAATGTTCATATTGTCTGACCAGCAGCCTGGAAATTTCTCAACACAAAATGCAATCTTCACAAGAGGAAATATCATCCCAAGTTGCAGAGAGATATGAGGAACCCCTGCTGGGATGCAGAGGTGGGAAATCTGTTAACAATAATGGCTGCAACAGCAGGCCCATAAAACATGCTTACCAGAGCCAGGATTCCCCAAAACACCAGCCAGCTGCCCACTGATGGATGCGCATTTCAGAGAATCAATGATCTTTATAAAGTCCCCCCCTGTTTGTGGTGCCCCCTTGGTGAGGGGATGAGCATGAGGCAGAAGGCTTAGGTTTACATGGGAAATTTGAAGAGCTGTTGCAGTTTTCTCCCCACCTACCCCTGCCCACCCCAGCCACCAGCACAGTGCAGGCAGCAGGCTACCACCAACCTCCCCTGCTCAAGGGACGGTGGCTGTCACCAGTCTTGGTAGAGCTGCAATGAGAGGCATCAATCTGATCAATACCAATGGGTACCCTACACCCAAACTGCTCTTCAAGTGTCCCCAAATGCCCAGTGAACAAAAGTCCTTCCTGCCCTGGAAGCGCTGCTGAGTGCCCTTGCCTTTGCTCCTACAGGCTCAGCAGGGCATTCTGGCAGGAAAATATTAACTCAAATCCCAGAGTAAAAATGCCATCAAAAATTAGCAAAAATAACATAATTTCTGTTCTTCTGTACACAAATTTTTCCAAATTCCTGAGCATCAATGCTTTGTGACAGGCAGAGATATGTTTGAAAACTAACTCCTCATTAGGGATGGGAATTGAATAGCTCAAACATTCTCGTGACAAGGCAAAAGAAAAAAAAAGCAAAGGGTTTGTCTCCTTGCCATCATCAGCGAGGATGTGTCAAGAATTTGTTTCCATAGAGAAGAAAACTTGGCTGAAGCATTTTCAACCTGTAGAATAAATTAACTGGTTTTAAAAAAATATATAAACTTGTATCACAACTGACAGACAAGCTGTGTCAGAGTGGCTTCAATTTGAAACTGAGCAAGTATCACCAGTATTCCCTCTGGATTCAAAGTGATACAGCTTCAGTCATATTCTTGGCTCTTTCTCTCCTCCTGTGAGTTCCCTCTGCCACACAATTGTGGAAATCTGATTTTAAACTTATGCACTCAGATCTTTTCAAGTATGATAAATTTTGTATGAAATTAAAAACTCCTAGAAATGCCAGGAGATGGTGTTTCAGGGCTCTTTAGCAAGAGGAAACCAAGTAAGACAGGATAGGTCTCTGCACACTGGGGAAAAAGACCAAGGCACAAGATTTTTCTAACGTGTCTTGCAAATGACGAGGTGCAATGTAAAGTTTATTGCCAGCCAATATATCTCCTAACTGCCTAAAAATTTCTGAGAATACAAAAACTATATGTAGGTAGGCTAGAAATGCAAATTTTAAACATTTGCTAAAACTCTTCAATCCTCTTGAGTTCCTACTCTGTTTCTCTCTAAATAATTATCTTTCCCTGGCTGCTTGCAGACTTTAGGAGCATCTTTCCACTAGCCTGGGAGCTGGATAAGGGGCTCTTCTTTATCAGCAAACACAGCACAGACTAAGAGACAGGACAGCACGTAGGTCAACTCAATGAATGTGCTGTTATTCAGACACATAAATCAGAAAGGTCCTTGCCACTACTTACATTGTGACACAGAGGCTCTAACTTGAATTTTAGTGAAGTGGCTGGAAAAGCCCAGGCAGTGATGTGATCAAAGTCTTGGCACCTTGTGTAGGCTGGGAAAGTACTTTTGGTGTCCTGAAAAGAGCATCTCCTGGTTGTACCAGGCTCAAAAGCCTCTAAGATGAATTTCTCTAAACAAACCATCTGGTTAGCCCCACATATCCACTTGTTTTGCCCAATTTTAAACAGATTCAAATTGACAAACATTTTCCAGAGCTCTGACCTTCCCAGTCTTCCCATCTCTGGCTTCTCCTCTAATTAACAAGTGTTTTCTCCGGAAAGATCTATTACACATCTATTCTAAGCAAAAACTAAACATACAGAGGCTGTTCCCGTCCAGAGCGCACCACAGTGAGGGACCCACGAGATCTCTGATGATAAACAGCAACCTACAATCTGCTCCCATTTCCCCAAGGTCATCAGCAAAATGGAGAGTTTGTTCCCCTTGTAAACTCTTCACATGCTGCCAAGGCAGAACCTACACCTCAGAATACAGACCAGCAGCCTCAGAGAGCACAGAAACAAAAATGCAAAGGGAGGATTCATTTTTTCCCAGTGATGTCAAAAAGCCTTTGCATCCTGCTTCATGATGTGTCTGGGAAGCTCCTAAGAGAATGAAGGCTTTTCTTCACCTCAGAAGAGAGACTGCAGCTTGTCACAAGCTCTGGATTCTTCATTTAAAACATGCAGCAAAGTCAGCTTTTGCTGTTTTCCTGAATGTAGTGTCCGTTCCCATTTCTCATTCCCACTCTGGTACTGTATTGCACAGGCCCTGACTCTGTGTCAACACCACTCTTCCTGTGGTAAGATTAAATATAGACTAAGATCAACCATCTTTTAAAAAATTAAAAAACAAAAATTTGTACTTTTAAAATCTGTTTTTACTTTCAAATAGCTTCACAGTATAGCCTCCAAAGGGGTGAGCCAGCACGGGTGGGGAGTCGCACAGGGCAAGATTGAGTGTAAAGAGGTGAGCAAGAGGTAGAATCAGTGTAGAGAGCACTTCCACCCAGCATTGGTCACAGTGAAACCAAAGTATCTCTACAACACAGCTTGGGTACGGTAAGTGCAAGGATGTCAGCACTGTCAGGAGCTCCCTATTGCGTGGCTGGGCTTGATGAGCCTGAGCTGTGCAATGGAGTGACAAATCCAGCATGCATGGAAATGGAAAAAAGCTCGTGAGCTCCATACTCACTCCTTAGCCAGGCTTTCAAAGGTGATGTTGGACTGTCCTCAACACTTGTGCTCCCATAGGACCATCTAGACGCCCTGTGGCAGAGTGGAGACGTTAAACACTTTGAACCGTGGGATGGGATCAATTCCAGGACGTTGCTCAGATACTCAGAGCAAGAGGCTGCATGAAGATTGGACACTACTCTGACTCTTTTTCTGCAGTTCGAATGTACCAGTCAGTAGTCAGAAAAGGGACCCAAAGCATAAATATGTGTGAAGCTCAAGATCGGGGTCCACAAAGAAGGGCACACCGCAGCGAGTGGGTCCAGTGTTTGCTGGTGATCTGAGCACAGTGCCAGAAGAGCAACCAGGAGTTAGTTACCAGAGCAATGGATACTCCAGACACTGTCAACAAAAGGATTCAGCCTGAAAGCCAGTGGGATCATTTTTCATGTCAAGCTATTTCACAAACCATGGTGCTCCCAGAAAATCTGATACAAGGCAAAGCAGATAAGAAGGTGAAGAAGGTTTCCAGAGGTGATCCAAGAAAGCATGTGAAAAATGTCTGCATGAAAAAAAAGCACGTGGGAAAGGGCACAGTTTGTAACAGTAATGGGGGGAGGAGGGGAATACAATGGTAAAGTGATTTTTTGAGCTGCAAGTTTCAACTTTTCAACTTTCCAAGCTACATACAAGCTAAGAGGATACGTGCTGGCTGCAGATACACTCCCTCCAGCATTAACAGCTTCCTGCCAAAGGACCTCCTAAATGTCATGATCTGACTAAGTCCTGTCAGCTCACAGACAAAATGCATCAGGATTCTCATGCGACTGCCGTGCATGAGATGCTGTAGAAAGTGTCTGTAGCCAAGGGAGGCCAAGGCAGCATATTCCTAAGCTCTGTCGGGAGGGCCAGGCGACGTCTCAGTGCTAGGTGGGTTTTGTTTGATGGAGTGGTGACCACATCACTAATAGAGAGAAATGCTTTTCAGAGGGTACAAGGAAGCCAGATAGTGATTTAAAAAACTCAGAAAAGAGCTGTCACTGAAAAATTCTTATCCTGATGCAATGGAATCAGGGAAGACACTAAACTTTACGGCAGATGCCAAAAAAGTATGGGCCGAGTCAGGCCCATGTGAATGACTCAAGGAAGTTGTTCATCTACAGCAATGGAGACAGAGAAAAAAATTAGAAGTTCCTTGCTGTCCTGAGCTGTCTGTGCTAACAGAAGCTACATCTAAACAGAGTATTATGGATATCCTGCCTTTCTTCAGTTAGTACACGCCAGAGAAGAAAACACCAGTTAGTGAAGTGGATCCAGACCGTGTCTGATAAATTTGTTTCATTCCAGAGGAAGAAACAGCTATGTCACATTTCATTCCCAACCAAAATGAACCAAATACATAAATAAAGCCTTTTCTGGTACCTTCCAAGAGCAGGTCTCAGCACTTCTTACAAGCACTGCTCCATCTCATAGTCCCTCTGTGATGTATTACATATGCGGGAGTCAAAGCTCCAGAAGGACAAATGAATCGCATAAAGCCTGCAGCAATATTGGTAAATGAGACAAGATACGATTTCTGTGTCCTACTTAATAAAAAGGAAGTCATTTGTCTTCTTTAATTGAGATGTCCAGTTTCTTTTTCCAATCTATATGTCAATAGATCCTTATTCTCTCTAGAGATTCCAGATTTTACTTATTGTGGCAAGTTAAAGGAATAGTTTGTGTTTTTATAGCTGTTTTTATAGAATGCTTAAGCATACCACATAAATTACTTCATAAACATCACAATATCACAATGTAAACTTCATTAAGCTTTAGGAGAAGTTGTCAGCTAAATACATGATTAAGAAAATGGCAACCAACTTACTTCTTGGCTCTCATGCCCTAGAATTTGATTACTATAAATACATAAAATTGCATGCATGGCCAAATATTGTACTTCAATATTTGTCCATAAAATAGATTTGAAATGCATGTAGGATGGTACAGCTTTTGTCAGAGGAAGTTATTATCTGTGATAAAAGCAATTGTTGACATTAGAAATACAAACTAGAGTATTCTGAGGGGAAATTTAATAAAAACAAAATAAATGTAGAAAGGAAAAGGGAGGTTAGGAGTATGGCAAAGCAAAGCCAGATGTAGCAGTAAATATCTGCCCAGAGGCAAACCTGGTCTGCTGCCTATCAGAGTGGCAGCACAACTGTTTTGTTTTTTACACTGGACATGGTGGGTAGGCAGACAACAGGCAAGTATGCACTCAAGCTGAGAAAAAGCCAGGCTAACCTTACATTTCATTCTGACATGTATTATCTTAAAAATGAGAAGGGCCATTTTGTCAGGGAGCATTTGGGTTTGGTTTTGTTTTTAAAACAAATGCTACTAACTAAATTTCATCTTAGAAACTGTCTCAGTTGCACAGGTAAGTAAGAAAGCAAGTGAGCCAGGAGCACTGAGTCAGTGTGAGCTTCTCTCCAAGGCCCAGTGGGCCACAGGAGATGCACCAAAGCTGTGCAACCTCTGCCCCTGGACCACCTCTGCCTGTGCAGGGCTGGAGTCCTACCCCCACCTGAAGTGTCCTTTTCTCCCTCCTCTCCCAGAATTCAGCACATGCACAACAACAACAACAACAACAAAGCTTTCAAAACTGCAAAACTAGGGAACAAGGCACCCTGTGCTTTGTGCATCCAGCTCAAGCCTCCTCAGGATGAGCAGGTTTAAGGGCAAAGAGCATTTCCTTGGTGAAACTCACACTGAGAGCCAGTGACTCCCCTTGGAAAAAACAGAAACTTTGAATAAATGAACTGTACAGTATGATTATTTTTTCAATTGAAAATGTGGTGAAGAGGATGTTACAGCAGAATACAGACTCAGAACAAGCTGGCTCACATTACTATCTTCTGGGTTTTTTGTTTTCTTATTTGGTGTTTTATCCTGAAGTTATATTGCTCCATAGTAACAACCTGCTGAGTGAGAAGGGGATTTACGGCACTATTCTCTAGTTCTTAAAATATTTGGGTGACTTAGCTGCCATTTCAGAGTTAAAGGAAAAGTAACTACACGTTTTGGACTAGTTGTTTTCCCCCTTTCTTAAAGAAAGATTTTTCAGTGACAAATGGGACAGAAAGTATGTTGAGGAACAGTATTTATTATCCAAGAGGTACATGTCAACTAAATTATCATACTCTAAAGTTTGGACTGATTTTTCAGTTAAGAAACTCTTTTATCTTGTTCTTTAATTATTGGAGAAATAAATTTTCTGTCAGTGTTTCTCTACCAAGGGTTTATACTAATCATCAGCCTCAGTGCAAACAAGGCTGAATAGAGGGGCACCAGAGCCCACAACTCTGAAGTCAAAGTGGGGAGGAATTCTTGTTCAAAACTGCTACTCTCAAAGAATAAACATGTTAACCTCCATAGAGGATTCTATTCTTCTGTTCCTGTGCACACAACTGTATGCTGCCCCTGGAGCTCTCTCCACAGCAGGAGTTGGTAGGTTCAAGATTTAAACCACATTGGCAGCAGATCCATGTAGAAATCCCTAGCCTGGTCACAAAGGCATGAATAGGGGGTGCAGTGGGAAGTCACAGCCAGGCATGACTCTGGCATGGGTTGGGGGCTGTGCTGCAGCATGGATGTGCCCCTGCCACAGAGAGACCTGGCTGGTCATGGCTAACAGGCACTGAACACCCAGGGAAGACCTGGAGGGGACAGGTGTGAAGGGTGGGCGTGGAGGGCACCAAAGAGACCCAAGGTGGCTGCAGGCAAAGGGGTCCACGCACACTCACAATAACACTGCTCTTCTCAGCGTGATTTTCATCCTCTGTAATTGGTGTCAGGAGCAAGGCACCATCTGCCAGAGGTGGGTGGGGAGGTGGGATGTAAAGGAACTGGCATGGAGCAGATGTGGCACCTTCCCCAATGCTAACCAAATGCTCAGTGACAGGGAAAGGAGAGAAAGAGCAGCAATGAAATGGAGACGTGTGTGACCATGGCATTGGCACCCATTTACTGGCACCCAGGGGATGGACAAGGAGGTATTTGGTGGCACCATGCACAGCTTGACAGCAGCTAATTGCTTCTAGTGTGAGCCCTGAAACCCCAGTCCAGGAATGTTTTGAGTCAGAACCAAAAGGCTTTTCCAGCTCTCTCTGAGTTCGGTTTCTCATGGTGATGATATCCTTCCTGGCTCCCTGAGCTTTCATGTGGGAGCAGGACTGGGCTTCTGAGCCACAGCCAAAACATCTGAGGGCACAGAAAAGAAGACATAGCTGGAAAGTAAAGGTGGAAATAAGTTTATGGTGATACTTTTCTTGATAAGGAATCAGGACAATCTATTCGCTCCATAAATCTTCGTTGCTTAAAGTATTGAGCAACTCACCTTGTACCAAAGAGAAAAATTAACAGAAAAAACAAGGAAACAAGACTCTCCAGACTGGTGAAACTGGCTCTTCTGGAGAGGACTGCCCCAGCAGTGCCACGTAGCCCTCTCACCTTTTCTACTCTGATCTCTACACACAGGCAGTTTTGTCCATTATATTCCCAGATCTGATCCCAGGCTTGAAATCTAGAGTCCAGAGATACTAGAAATTCATCTACAGGAAACATGCTGTTGGAGCTGTTTGCCATCACATTACTGGGTGCTTAAATGAAGTTCCTTGCCAGCAGAGCAACCCACCAGATGGACCCAGCACCCACCCTCGTCTTTGAGGAGCAGAGGGTGGACAGAGTGAACTAACAGGGGTTGGCTGACAGGGTCACTCACTGAAGAAGCTGAGAAGTTATCTCATGACTTGTGAATGCTGATCCTATGCCCTTTACACAATTCAATGAGACCTTAAATTATAGGCTGTGGAGAGTCAAGACCATAAATAAAAAGGAGGGCTCCTCAGATAATGGCATTCCAGTACGCTTACAAATATGCCTCACTTGGGGACATATTACATTACAATCTTGGACTTGCCAAATTATCTTCTGTTCTGTTTCTTACCAGTAGCCTTATATTGGACTGTTATTTTAAGTTCCTAATTTGCGAAATTTTTTTTCTACCTCAAAAAATATTATTTTCTTTAGCCCCTTCATCTCAATTCTCTTACCACACAAGAATCAGAACTGACCAAGGATTTCAGGAAGAACCTTGACATTTCCCCAGCTGCCCAGTTGTGAAATCACTAATAGTGCAGCCTCATAATCAGCTCCATAACAAGAGATTCACCTTCACTGGCACTGTCTCAGGCTCAGGCTCATGCTTCAGAGGTCAACTTTTGGCCCCAGGAAAGCGCTGGCCAAACAAATGACAAGTTTCACATCAAGGAATTACAGGAATTAAGGAAGAACACCAAGTATAGTGAAACAGATGCATTCTGATGGCACATGTAGAAAGGTTTGAATTATCCAGAACAAATAGGCCAATCCAGTTCTATCAAAGTGCTCTGAGGCCCTGCTCAGGATTTCAGGCATGCATTATGAGGAGCAGCTGCCGGTCCAAGACACACGTTTCAGTCTGGGCAGGATCAAGGCCTGAGAGTTTCCGGTGCATGTTTCAAAGAAATCAGCCTCAGCCTAAGGTATCCAAGTTGGCAGTTGTAAATATTTATTCATTAAAGAAAGTTCTTGTTTGCTCCTGGTGCAGCTTCATAGCCTTCTAAAGACTCACAAACAAGGGAAATGTATGGGCAGAGAAGAAGGGGAGGAATTTCTTCCCTTTCCTTATAAGTTGAAAAAAATTACAAAACCAGCTTGCCTTGTGGAAAATAAACTTGTCCAGTTTTGTATACATGTGTTTACTGTACAAACTTTCAGTAACTCAGATGTGAAATGTGCCTCAGGTTTGTTATGTGTTTTGTTTAGTTTTCTAACTATTCCTGAGAAAACACAGGCCACAGTTCAGGCTGATGTCTATACCATCCAGTAGATTGCAGGGGATGCACAATAAAACCCCAATCCTGTGAGTGTTTGTGCATGCATGAATAGACCTGCATTCACTGGGCTTTTTCATGCATGTAATCATCCGCAGGATCAGGGCCTCAGGCACAGTGCAGAACTTGTGTTCCTACATTTACTTGGGGCTGGAATTTGTTGCATTATTTTGATATAAACTGTTCATCTCATTTCAGAACTTACTGCTGCATTCACGCCAGTATTCCCAACTGGGTAGGACTGGTTTTAAGCAAGCTCAAAGAGACTACTGATCTCCTTTTCCTTTCCTGTCTGCATTGATCTCCGTCACATCCAATGTGCCTCCTTTTTCATCATCTTGCTTCTCCCGCAGCTCTCTGATTAGGTCACATTTCAATTTGTGCCCGCAGATTTGCTCCCATGTTAGTGGCTGGCAACATTACAAACACAGTTTCTTGGCATTCTTGATTGAACCGAGTCAGAGATCCCTAGGTAACTACAGATACTTGGAAACTATTTCATGGGTTTGAGCTATTTCTGCTTCCTTGTGATGCACAAAGAGCTACGATGTGGCTCATAAAGGGCATTTGATTTGTTTGGAACCACTGTGAACTACTTGTCTCTCATTTTGCTTAACCTGAAAAATTTATTGTGACTTCAGATGCCTTAATTGAGGGCCTGAGGGTGTTGATCTTCAGCAGCAGTCCCATCTATTCCCCACATCCATCAATCACTGAGGTTAAATAGCGTGCAATACAAAAAAAAAAATCTCAGTATTTGGTAGTTTGTAGTCCCTTGGCTCATGTAGTTGCTTTCATTCATTCGGTATCTAGCAGGGGTTATGGAGAAAGGAGCCCTCAGAATCTACCTGCTGTTGGTCTGGGAAGTTGGGATGGACTCCAGAAACCACAGGTGAGCAGCACCAGGCAGTTTGGGTGTTAAGCCTTGACTTGGATTGCAATTGCATTTTTGGGCTTCTGACGTTTTTTCTTCTGTTTGTGATGAGAATCCCCCTTGGCAAAATAAATTCTCACCTGAAGTCAGATCATGGCCGTTTGAGTGAGGCTGGCAAAGATGGGAGATATCTGCTGCTTATCTGGAGATGGCAAAGCCAAATGGAGCAGGGAAGACCTGCCCCAGGAGCAGTGATTTGGACCTACAGATGTCAGAGGGAATCATAGACCCATTTAGGTCGGAAAAGATCTTGAAGTTCATTGAGTCCAGCCATCAACCCAGAACTTCCCAGTCTACCCCTAAACCATTTCCTAAAGTGCCACCATCTACATGACTTTTAAATACCTCCAAGGATGGTGACTCAACCATTTCCATGGACAGCCTGTTCCAGTGTTTGACAAACCTTTCAGTGAAAAATTTTTCTCCTGATATCCAATCTAAACCTTCCCTGGTGCAACTTGAGGTCATTTAGTCTGGTCCTGTCACTTCTTACCTGAGACAAGAGACTGACCCCATCTCACTACAACCTCCTTTTGGGTAGCTGTAGAGAGCAATAAGCTCTTCCCTGAACCTCCTTTTCTCCAGACAAAACACCTCCAGTTTTGTCAGCCATTCCTCATCAGATTTGTGATCCAGATCCCTTCACCAGATTCATTGCCCTTTTTTGGACACAGGAAGAAACACATGGGAGTTTCTTTCCATCCTAATAGGGCCAATAGGGAAATTACTAATGCCAAAGCCTGGGATGTGGCGAGGGGATCTCTCCAAAAGGTGTAAGGTTATGTTAGGACCCCCATTTCCTGCCAGACACAGGAAATACAGAGATACCAAACATCTCCAGGCAAACAACCGCTGCACACAAACGTTTCAGTCACTTATCTGTTCGTGAACAGAAATACATGAAAACTACGATCCAGTTTCACAGACTCTTGGTAGCATGCTGTTTATTGTTCCCCGAGGAGCAATAAGGATTCTTAAAAGCAGATGGGCTCAGACACTCTGGTGATTTGCTGTAGAAGCAAAACAATAGGCCAGATTTTTTAAAAATAGAAAATACATCCATTGCACAAGTAAATCCCACTCTCTTCTATGCACAAAGTGGGACAAGATGGACAATGTTTTGCAACACTTTTGCAGATGCAACTGAGTAAAGGGTTTCCCTGACATAGTGATCACAGAAAATTTGATCAAGAACAAGGGCTTAAAATTTAATATAAGCACAGGATTACAGAATGTTTGAGGTTGGACAGGACCTCTGAAGGTCGTCTGGTCCAAAACCCTTGCTCAAACCGGGCCACCTACAGCCAGCTGCCCAAGACTGTGTCTCCAAGGATGAAGACTCCACAACCTCCCTGGGAAACCTGTACTCGTACTAGGTCATCCTCACAGTGAAAAAGTGATTCCTGATGTTCAGAGGGAACCTCTGGGGTTTCAGTCAGTGCCCATTCCCTTGAGCAACACTGAAGAGAGTCTGGCTCCATCTTATTTGCACCCTCCCTTCAGGTATTTAAACATGTTAATAAGATGACACACACACCCGCCCCCTCAGTTATCTTCAGATTAAACAGTCCCAGGTCACACATCCTTTCCTCAGAGACAAAATGCTCTAGTCCCTTAATCATCTTTGTGGCCTTTCACTGGACTCTCTCCAGTGTGTCCATGTCTTTCTTGTACTGAGGAGCACAGAACCAGACACAGCACTCCAGATGTGGACTCACCAGTGCAGGACCCCTTAGACCTGCTGGCAATGCTTTGTCTCCTGCAGCTCAGCACACCATTTGCCTGCTCTTCTGCAAAGGCACATTGCTCACTCAAATTCAACTTGGACCACCAAGGACCACCAGGTCCTTTCCTGCCAAGCTGCTTTCCAGTAAGGTGACCCTCAGCATGCCCTGGCACCTGGGATTGTTTCTCCCCAAGCAAGGGATTTAGTGCTTATCCATGTGGAATTTCATGAGGTTCCTTTCAGCACATCTCTCTGGTCTGATGTGGTCCCTCTGGATGGCAGCACCACCCTCTGCAATATCAACCACTCCTCCTAGGTCTGTCTCATCAGCAAATTTGCTGAGGGTGCACTCTGCCCCATCATCCAGATCATTAGAGAAAATGTGGAACAGGACCTCATTCAGTGCTGTCTCCTGGGGTAGAGTGCCAGTTATTGGCCTCTAACTAGACTTCATGCCACTAATCACCCTCTGGGCCCAGCCAGTTTTCTATCCAGCTTTTCTACTCATTCAGCCCATACATGACAAGGGCAAAGGCTCTGAAGCCCAGGTAGACAGCACCCATTGCTCTCCTCTCATATGTCAGGCCAGTCGTTTCATTGTAGAAGTCATTAAACTTGGTCAAATATGACTTCCCCTTAAGGCCATGCTGACTGCTTCTGATGATTTTCTTCTACCAAATGTGCCTGGAAATGGTTTCCAGGATTAGCTGCTCCACCACCTTCCCAGGGATTGAGGAGAGGCTGACTGGCCTGCAGTTCTCTGGGTTCTTCTTGCCATATTCTTGAAAATAGGCATGACATTTTTTTTCCTCGAGTCTTTGAGTATTTCTGCAGTTGCCATGATCAAAGATTATCAAGAGTGGCCTTGCAGTGACATTTTCCAGGTTCCTCAGCTTTCATGGGTGCCATCTGAGGCAAGAAGGCATTCAGTACTTCAGCCTTTTCCACATCCTATGCAAACAGGTCCCCCATCTCTTTCAACAGTGGGCCACCTTTTCTGTAGGCTACTTTTTGTCACCTACATACCTAAAGAAGCCCTTCTTGTTTTTTTAGCATCCCTGGCCAGATTCAATTCCATTTGAGCTTTGGCTTTCCTAACTTCGCTTCTCAGTGTTCAATGTCTCTGCATCCTCCCAGGTTACCCATTCTAGCTTATTTTGTAATGCAGCGAAAGGGTAGTGCAATAAAGAACAATCCCTTTACTCCATGGAATAGTCACTGTCAAAAATTAACCTGAATAAAATCAAGTCTTTACCAAGACTAAGAAAATATAAAATCTGTGAAGAATTGTTACAAGCACAGCACCCACGTTACTTCTTCATACATCTAGAGCAGGCTAAAAGAGAACATCAGGTGGCCCAACCCAACCTCCAGTAGGTCATCATTACACCTGGACTGAAACCAGTGTATATGCATATACACACATCAAACACATGTATATACACATCAAACTCCATAACAGAAACCAAACACTATAATATAAATATCAGGTATTATATACCATGTATAATAAGGCTTCTCTTTAAAACTTAGTGGGCCCTTTGCTTTGATGAGTTAACATATTTCAGAGGGTGTGTATCTGATTCATGATTAAAGCTTATGTATTTCTAGCACCAGAAAAAATTAAACTAATTTGCTGATCCTGTAGGTAGTCTGGTGTTAAAAAGAGCTGTTGTTTCTTTTTACATGGTAAACTCAGTAACCACAGGTGGAGGGGAATTAACCCACATCAAAAAATAGAACCAGTTTTCCTAAATGAAATTTTGTAATGTGAAAGAAATACTTTAAAGAAACTAATGAAGCCTAAATATTGCATCATAATTTGTCCTATTAATGTTGGTATCATTACTTTAAAATACATGTTACTATAGATATTATATTTTTCAGACATCTAAAGGAGAGTAAAAGGAGAGTGCCATAAAAAACAGGCAGGTTTATATCAGGGTGTATTTTCAGCTGCGAAAGTTCCTTGTGTAAACCCCTGGTTTACAATTATATATTATACATGCAGTGCAAGTTCTGTTTGAAGCTGTCCAACCCTTTCAAGTAAACTAATATATTCACTTTGATTTTCATGAAATTCAGAATATAGAAGATCAAATATGCTCAATAACTGATGCTAAATGTCAATGACATACCAGCAGAAAGGAATTTTTTTTCCACATGAATATGGTATGAGCGGAATGTATTGGGAATAATGTCATTGCTCACAACAAGCCCTTTTCTAAAGATCATGTCTCTCCTAACGAATGCTGAAAGTGGGCAGTACAAGGGGCCCCTCTTCCCATTGCCATGCTTTACTGTGCAGTCTGTTACCATCTTTGGAGCATTTGCAACTCTTAAATTTAGACTCTAAATCCCAACATTTCCCTAAAAGCAAATCCTAAAATGTTCAGTTTATAGGGTGCACAGCTCTCAGCATGACTGGGAGAGGAATCCTAAGTGTCTCCAAAGTATCTAAATGTTCCATTTCATTCTACCCATGAACCTGTAACCTAGGTCCTGCCCTCCTTCCCCTGGTGCACTTCACCGTCCTCCTGCACATTGTTTCCTTTCCATATCCAGTGGAACCACAGCACAAGTCAGGCGCCGTGACTTGTGCAACCCATGTTGGATGGATGTAGCATTTTTAACTTTTTAGAAGTGTAGATCATATTTGACTCCAGTTTGTCCTTCAGACTGATCCTGGTATCCAGGATCAGCTACCTACAGCTTCTCAAATGTGTGAGAAAGGCCATTTTTCCAAAGAGCTGCACCAACATGCTGCCTGTCTTTGCTCTGTGTCAGTGCAGAACACCTCCACTGTGTGTGTGGATTGAATGAAGAGTCAAGAGGAGGTTGAAGAAAGGTTCCTGTTGAATTCCACAAGTTAGTATCCTCTCAGTACCTCGTCTAAGCTAGAAAGAAGTCTGTCATAGATGACGAATGTGCTGGTGTAACGGGCACATGCTTGCATTAGTGGTAACGAACTTATGCCATGTTTTTCAAATCCAGTTGGTGATTTTGCATGTTGCAGTTCCTATTTGCCATTGCTTTGGGAGCCTGCTTTGAAAAAGAGAGGTCCAGCCTCACTGAAAAATTAGACCGACACCAAAATGAGTGGTTCCAAGCAGGATTTTTAAGATTTTTGCCTGGCTTTTATAATCTTCAAAGGCTTGCTGGGCACCTGTGAATAAAAGCTGGAGCTGCCTCTTCATAGCTAATATGTGTCACTCAGCCCTGCCAGCACTCACGTTTGGAGCAGCAGAAGCAGGTCAGCGAAATGTGTGCATTGAGCATGGATACACCAGTGAGGTTTCTAAAACCATGAGCAGGAGAAACCTGCAGTCTCCTGCATATGCATTAATAAAACCAAAAGCCCAACACCACTCACCTCCCGTGGGAATTTCGCCTATTTGCACAGACTTTTAGGTCATCTCACTTAAAAAGGTACGCATCTGACCACGGGGAACAAAATAAGCAACCAGTTTTCAAAGAGAACGATTGCAAGTAAAACTTGTTAGCCAGGGTGATGATTTCTCATCCACTTAGAGTATTTTTGACAAGAGGAAAAGGCCCATCTTCCCCTGAGTGCTGCCTCCTCAGAAATCTGCCCTGGCAGTTACAACCTGCCTCTCAAACACTCGGTGTTTTGAATCCAAGCAAAAGCTTTGGCAGCTGTAAACTTAGCATGGTCTCATTTTAAATGATGAGAGGAAACAGGCTGACAGTGAGCTGATTAGAAAGCTCTTAGAGTTCTCTCAGCTGAGTGGGGAAAACAGGACAACTTTCTTCATGTGTTGCCAGAGAGGGACAGAGAGGCTGCCAGAGCCTGGCTTGCTGTCCTCACAAGATGGTGAGGATGTGGGAAAAGTCTGTTTCAGGGAGGCTGAGCTGCCCTCACCAGCCTGGCCCTTCCTGACAGCCTCTGCTCTGAAGATAACGAGGGAGGAAATAGCAAAACACTATGGTAGAGACTAGATGAGTTTGCAGAGACAACTGCAAGCTGTTTCCTGGCCCCAGCCTTATCTGCAGTCCCAGAAAATAACCCTTTCTCTGAGGCCAATAAATAACCCATTATGATTAGGGCAAAGTATCTGGTTGAATTTCTGCTGCTGAGGATAGCAGGATGTGCTTTCCACAAAGAGCAGGACCAACTGTACTTGTCACCATACTTTGGAGCAGAGAGGGAAGGCTCTGCAGAATCCTCTCCCCATGTGGGAGAGGACATGTGGGTTAAGTCAATGTTGTTTAAGCACATTGTAAAAAATGAAGACACAGAGACAGAATGGGAAGAAAAGGTTTAAAAAATGCACTTGAAAAGCAATGTAGAAGTTACTGGATGGACTAAGCAGCAAGCATTAAAAATAATTCAGCCAAAAAATAAAAATAAATACAGAAGGAAATTACTTCATCGCAGCCCACACTGCGTTATCAGTACAAAAGCTCTGAGAGCTGCTTTTTTTTCAAAATGGCAGCTGACAGCTGATCTAAACATAAGTTCATGAGGACAGGGAGAGGACAGGAGGGAGGCTTAGGAAGGGGATGCACAGAAGATGCACCAGACCAGCAAGGGTTTAATGCCACAGGCAAGCATAGGCAGCACAAACCACAAGGACAGGCAGCCCTTTTTAGCACTCTACCATGAACTCCTAACATCTATCTGAGGTGAAGAAGATGTATTCTAGCTCAGATGTAATCTCTGACCTGTTGTCCAGCAGTGCCTCTGCTTATCGCGTCAAACTTCAGGGCCCAGCCCCCACATTTCACCAGAAAGCCACCACTTGCTGTTCTGCCCCAACAGCCCCACCACAGGGAGAGGGCAGCAGTTCCCCATGACAGTTCCCCAAGGCTCTGTTTGCATGAGAAGGTCAGTAGACGCTTGGTTCCCACTGAAAATTTCACACAATTTGGGTTGGTTTTTTGTTTTCATTACAATTTTTATCTAGCTGTAAGAATACAGTGAAACTTGTGTGAGTGTCCACCACATTACATCCATACCTGGCTTAAAGGACCACCCCTAGGGTATCCACAAATTTACTAGCTACAGCTCCACTCTACCTCTGCAAGAAAATTACCTCTCTGAAGCAATCAAATTTTTGCTGGTCCCCTGAGTAGACAAGAAGGCAATTTACACTGCAGTTCATTCCTGTTACATTCAGATAGGAAAAAAAAAAAAAAAAAAAAAACACAAAGAAAAAAAAGAGAAGGAAGAAACCACTGCTTAGTGAGGCAAAATGCAGTTCAGCCATATGGTGGTACCTATAAAACCAATCATCTTAGATGTACATTTGGTTTGGGGTTGAGAATTTTTTCCTTTATAGTAAAATAACTCAGAATAATAGTCATAAATTCTTTCACTGAATTTCCTGGGGTCTGAAAGACATCTGGGAGAATTACAAGAGGAAAACAGTGTGCTTTAGCTGTGCTGGAAGCAGCCTCGATTTATGGCTCCATCTGTAGCTGCTGCAGTTTGCCTGAAGCAGACACTGAAACCATCCCTGGAGTTGAGTGACGCCGATGTTACAGGGCAGCAGCCAAACTCCATGCTGGGACAGGCCATGGTCTGCTTTACCTCTCCCTCCCTTTGAAAGAGCCCACTTTATCACTCCCTATCTCTGGGTGCATTCCCTATCCCAGTGGGATGCCAGCCCCAATCCCCACTCCATGGGACATGACCAGTGGCTCGGTCACCATTGGGAGTAAAGATGCTGCTACCAGAGCAGTGGGCTGCCCTTTCCAGGCCAAGAAGAAACACCACCAGTCCCTGCTGGAAACTGTGACATAGAGAGAGTAAAGAGGACACAGCAACACAGCTGTGCCTTTTAGCAGTGGTGTGCTTTCCTATCCCTTCTCCTAATTTGGTTCTTTCCATACTGCAGCCTTATGATGTTATCAGAGAAACCTTATCATAGTTTTGTTGAATAAACAGTCCTATATCAAGCAGGGATCCTTGAAAAATTGAAGAAGTGGAGAAGGATTCATTGGCACAGACAGACACATTTTTGCAGAGGCAGATGACCTGTTCTCCACAAAGTGTCCAGAGCTTTCACAGTATTCTGAATCAGCCTACATGCCTCCAGCTGACTTCCCAAAAAAATGCTGAAGGGCCTTTGATCTCAGGATACATGTCCTTATGAGAAGGGGAGGGGTAAAATCACAGGGGTCGAGCAAACACTCGACAGTAGTTACTGCAACTCCTCAGACCCTCTCCAGCCTTTGTGGTCCGTGCCAGAGATTGCAGATTTGGTTTGATCAGTCATGAGTTGAAAAGGCAGAGCAGAGCTGCTTGGGTCAAATCAGATGCTTAACTCAGCTTGCCTTAGTGATGGGTGGGGAAGTTCAGTAAAAGTTAGGATGATAAGAAAGAACAACATTAGAAAAGAAAGACTAATGGGAAATGACATATTGAAAGCATCAACCTCCCTGCAACACATCATCTGAGCTTGGATGTCAGTTAATGGTTCAGCCAACTCAGCCTCCTCAAATTCTCCAGAAGTGGCAAAAAATTTAGAAGCTAAGTGTTTCCTTGGATCACACAATATCCCCAACTTTGTAGCCAACACATATAGCACAGCTTTTGCATGTTGCAATCTATTATTTTTTCTGATGCTAGAATAGAGCTCTGACCCTGGAGGGGATAAAACTAGTCCAAATGATAGCAGCTTAAATGGCACTAAAAGTTAAAAGTACGTTCAGATAGATATTCTTTACTTACATCTCTGACAGAAATTCCTCTGTGAGAAAAGAATTTCAGTCTGCAACAGAGCAGTCAGATCTTTACTGGCTCCTGTCTTCTCACTGACTCAATGCTTATGGAGTATGCATATAATGGTTTTTCCCCTAAGAAATCAAATTTATCCTAAAATGCCATAGAATTAAAGGGATGGACTCCCCTCCTGCTTACCTCTGCCAGCACACCTCTCATGTTAACAGCTTTCTACAGCAAAAGTTAAACAAGCTGTCCACTATCATCCTGACTGTATGAAAGAGAAAGAGCTCTTATGTGCATTGGATCTTGTTGCTATCTAAAGCACTGCAGTTATTCTGGAAAAAGAAATCAGCCGTTGAGAATCTAAGCTAAGGCCTGAATAAATAATTCGAGGCTGATATAAAGGCAGGGCATGTAAACTGAGAAATGTATAGCTGAAAAAGCAGTGGTTTGGTTCCCCTCCACCAACCCACCTCCTGGGAAAGGATACATGCCAAAATACTGACACCAGGTACTTAGGAGCAAAAGGAGCATGCTGCAAATGCAAACCTGTAGGCAGCAGATAGTGCACAGTAGACTTCATTGTCTATTAGCTAGGAGCCAGAAGAATAAAATGTATAAACAGAAGCAATAACCTGGTGATGGGCAACACCCCAGAAGTTCAGTCTAGTGAAAATATCCCAGGTTATTTGAAAAAAACTTCCCCAGATCTGCAGTGATAATGTCTTTTGAGCAAACATTTTTAGTAAACACAGACCTTCCTGGGCCAGACTCTGCAGAAGACCTGACAAGGAGGCCACTCCTATATGTCTCAATGAATCTCCTTCCATGAGGACTGAGGTCCAGGGACTGATGTTCATCTCTCTGTGATGAGATGGGTGAGAGCCCATCTCTCTCTGGGTGAGAGCCCACCTCACGTGAAGATGATTGACCGTGTGACTAACTGGTAGCTGAGATGAATATGGAAGACAGGGAAATGATACTGAATCCCAGTAAACAGATTAATTTGCAGAAAGGACAAGTAACTATTGACCCCTATGCTTGAAAGAAGAAAATAAGTGGAAAGCTAGAGCAGCTGGGGGCTGTGATGGAGAGGGTGCAATAGAAAATTTCCAAAGATTTTATTCCCATGTGTCTCTGTTTTATGTGTCCCTGTGTTGTGAGTGTGGAAATCCTGGGACTATTTGCATGGCAGGAGGAAGAAGAGGCAAATAGAAAGCTGCCATGTTTACTAGGAGGTATTTTTCAAGACCGGTTTGTCAAATATGCTTTGCATATACATTTAGCCACAGAAAAAAGGAAGTAATTAATTCACCAATTCCTGTAGTGAAAATTACTTCAAGATTTATTCCATGCCCATGTGCCAAGCACACTCCTGATACAAACCCTACAGTTACAGACCCGTACACATTCATGGGCACACATGCCCCTACACGTGCAGGCATCCCATCAGTGGCACTAAATAACTTATGAAAAGGGTTAGTTATGTTTTATCTGGAACAAAAACTGAATCTGGATGTGAAAAGACAATCAAAAAAGCCATAATGTTGAGACTCCAGAAATAGGAAACATCTGTCTGGAGAGGAGGCACGGCCTGCCCTGACACTGAGCCATGGTGCAAGGAGATGTGTACCCAAACCATGATTCTCTGCAGAGAGATGGGGACACATGTGGCCCCACCTGGCTTTTTATTTTCTCATGCTTATCACCCTGTAATACTATAGATGCATGGCTATTCATACAGTGCTATACATAATCCACCAGGACTATCATGCCCAACAGAAACAGAGAGACAGCTGAAAACGAGAAGGCTCAAGGTAATTATTTGGGAACTCCAAGACATAACTCAGAGTGGGAAGTGGTTATGGTGTTTGGCTGTAGTGACACATTTGAGCTGGTGGAATCTGGGGCTTCCAGGTAGGCTTCAAAGAAATCTGATCAAAAATTAATGTATCTTCAGTTTGTCATAGACCATGGGAGAAATTATTTATCTGAAATACATAAGGTTTGGAAGGCCCTCAGCTGAAACCAAGGCTTTTCAGAGTCTATTTTCCAGAGGTTCAAAGAACATAAAACAAACAAATAAACAAAACCCATACAGCATAAGCAAAGGAACAAGAACATGACAGAGAGCAGAGAGGGGAAAGCTTGTGCTGAAGGAAAGGGGCAAATTGTGGTTTTGGCTCTATGTTTCGTTGAAGAAAGCAAACACAGCATAATGGACACACTAGTGCTCCAAAAACCACATCTCAGAGATACTATTAGCTCAGGACGTTCACAGCATATATAAGCTGAAAAAGACAAATATATACTTTGTGTAATCACAGTCCAAGTAAAGACTGCAGAGACCATTACCACACCAGAAGGATAACCCAGCCAACCACAGTCTCAGAGGCTATAAAAAACTGCATTCAAGAAAGTCAAATAGGTTCCCCAGAGCTCTTGAATTGACTGAAAATGCAGGAAAGCAAAAGTATTTCTGAACTGAAGGGACAAACCCTGCCCCACCAGTCATACAGAACAGTGTGAGCTGTGCATAATTATCTGAGGACAGAGACATAAAGAACAAGAAAATAATTCTCTTTAAAGCCAATAATTGTTTCCTACGGTTTCACAAAGCTGTGCTGAATAAAATGCATTTGTTATACTGTGACCGTGGGTCACAGAAACCACAGTAAGGGAGGAAAATGCAGGAAGATTATATGTTTCATAGAGACATAGCTGCACTAAAGATGAACATAAAAAGCAAAACTGAATAGACATCTAGAATTTCTAAATTACCCTTAGCCCAAATATCTGGCTTACTACTGAAATAGTATAATTATAAAGCTGGCATAAAAAACAGGACATGGATCTAGTTACTAATTTCTTACTAGCAATAGCAGCAAAACAGTTTCTGCCAGTAGCGGGTCTCTTGACAAAAACCTTGTGTCTTCTACATGATATGACCTATAGGGAAAACTGGTTTTAATCAGGCAAATCTATAAATGGTATGCAGTTGTGGTTGGTCCTCTCAGATGTCAAAAGGAACAGAAGAGAAAGTGGAGGAAAGGGAGGGGGGATATTCACTGTAAATTCTGGTTTAACACTTCACTTTCTCTGAAATACACACTGGAATTTTGTAGGTTTAGGAGGCTGCCTTGGTCATGCAGGCCAGTGATGGCAAGAGTGTCACCTCAAAAGCTAGGTGAAAAAAATAGATTAAATAAAAACCCAACCTCTTCCTAGTAGTATTGTTTTAGCCCCTGTGCTCCACTTCAGCTTCGACTGCAAATACAGGAGGCTTTTCATTGCTGCAGTCCTGAACTCAGTCACTCTAATCTCTTGTTTTCCAGCACACACTTAAGCCCAAGCACATGAGCTACACCATTAAAGTCAATGGCACTGCTCTGGTGCCAAGAAGTTAGGCATGTGTTCAGGTGTCTCGCTGGGCCTGTCCAAAGAGCTTGGACAGAATGTAATTCTAAGTAGTTTTCTCTCTCTGTGGTAGGTGTCCATGAAACAGCAATCAGTAGAGTGGTGTCAGTGAAATAACAACATTCAAATGTCTTACACCATATCATAACCCATACATAGTGTGAGGTTGTGTGGAGATTTTTGTCTGCCCTTTTTACCAGTGAAAAATTGTCTTCGACAAAACTGGACTTTTTTTGCCATGTTTCTGCTTTTTACTGAGGTGTTTGAGCCTTTGACAAAAACCTGAACTCCTGAAAACCTAATAGCTTGGCTGAAAAATGCAGAGTTTATGGTTAAAAAAAGCTTTTAATCTTCTGATGGAAAGACAAAATTTTGTGTAGAGCCAAATCCAAGTCATTCAGTTATTGAGCTGAATGCATTTTCTCAGGTAACACATGGGAATTAAATTAATATTAGGCATAGCCCCTTTCACATCAGCCATCTGAGTTCTAACCCCGATTTTGCAAACCTGTGATCTATACTTGGCATTTAAAACATTGTTTATTTATGTGTGTGTGCATATTGTGTACATTTAATTCCCTGTTATTTTGCCTTGAGTATGTTGAGGGCCTTCCAATGCCCAAGAGCTGCCAGGGTGCTTAAGCATTTATGACCTGTGAATCAGAGTGGGTCTGAAGGTCATTGAAGGCTGGCTGAGGAAGCAGCTTCATGCGTCAGCCAGTTTACCATGGATGATTCCTGTGCTGTAAAATATTTTGAAACCTCCCCATTAACTCTTTTTCTCTGCAGAGGGCCTACAAGCAGTGGTGAAATCCATGAGGAGCAGCTGTGTCAGAGTGCGGGCACAGGCAGCACTTGTCCCTTCAGCTTTTCCAAAAGGTATTCTGAGTAACGTCACAACACTGGTGCAATGTTGAAAAAAAAGGTCACCAAGGCTGACAAATAATGATTTTCAAAAGCAAATAAACCCCATGAGTTGAAGAAATGCTTTTACTTTAAAAAAAAGTCCACATGCACCTCCCCAGCCAGGCAATAAAAGGGGTCATTGAACTGTTCTACGCTGGGTGATGTTATCTTGCCAGGCTCATGGACAAAGGTGATCCAGGAGTTCCTTCTCCCTCCTGCAGGGAGCAAAAATAGACACAGCAGCATTGCAGAAGTTTAACAATGATCATCCCACTCTGAATACAGTTTTCATTTTCTCAGAAGAGATTTATTAGTTCCTTCCAGGTATTATTAGCAGAGCCTTGCCACAGGGGTGTCCATATGCCTACAGCCTGGGACTGTCCTTTTATGCTGCACCAAGGCCATAGTCCACTCCATATCATCCTTTCTTCCAAAAAAACTGTAAGAGCCTGTAAGAGACATGCATCAAACAGTATCAAATAGCAAAAACAAAAAAGCAGGTATCTCCCAGCCCTCAACACAGGTAAGAGAGAGCAACTTGCTTCCATGCCTCAGCACGTCTAGGCATAGTGTCCTCAGCAATAAGACCTCACACATAACCTGTTGCTCATGCATATTCTTACCATAAGACCAGAAGAGCACTGTATTGATGACACAATAAACACAGCTGTTTGCACAACCAAAAAAAGGAGGAAGGAAAAAAGGCTCTGGCACAAGTTTTTGCCAAAAGAGAAAGCCCTGATCAGCTGTTCCTCTCTCATATCTTCGTCAAAATAGAAAAATAGGCAACTCCACACTAACTCCCAAAACTGGAGCACAAACAGCAGATCAAATACTCATTTTCTTTATGTATCGTTGATCCCTTAATTCCTACTACAATGTTCTGTCACCAAATGCTTCCACACACATACAGAGCAGCAGCCTAACTCTTGGCTGGTCCCACTGCAGTTTATGGTTTATCAGGCATAGGCCCAAAGGAATGAGCAGGATCACCCAAAGAGCAAGACCATTTGTGAATAAAAGCAGCAGAATCCAATCCTTAATACGGAACCCCCAGATGTCATCTGCTCCCTCTCATGATTTCAGTTCTCAAGTTTGCAGTCTGTATAAAAAAAGTGTCTTGTTTGCCCAGAGATGTCATTCACATCATCTCAAAGGCCAGGCTGGGAGTCTTCAAAGGAAAAGGTTTGTTTAAGCAAAAAGATATCTTTTTTTGTCCCATGCTTTCAGATAAGGTGATTGATATTTTTGGCTTCTGCTTAAAGTGGAACTTCAAATCAGGGGGAAAATATTATAGAAAACAAACTCCAAATGGTCCGTTTCTAAAAGGCCATCTTTTTATTTATAAGACAAAAGTAACTTTTTACTTTTACCTAAACCTAGTATGGAATCATTCTGTGCACCAGTAAAACCAATCAGACAAAAAAATACTAACAAAGCTGGAAAGTAAATTCAGCTCAGCAAGAAATGTTTGTTTCCACAGGCTTTGAGCCTTTTATAAGTTACATTTAACCATCCCTCTCCAAATATTATAGACATAAATTACAAGGTGAACTAAAACATGTAGTCCTTTTTTTAGAGCAAAATGCTGGGGTTAGTTCTCTTGGTTGCTCTGAAGAATAAATTGTATCATTATAGCTTTCTTCTGGGTCTTGTTATTCTGACTTTTTGACTCTCGCTAGCTGCAGTCTATACAATGCACAACTGTATTTGTTCACAAGGAATGCTTTCGTTCCTTTTGACTTTTTCTTTTCCACTTCCTAATGGTTTACATGTAGCAGCAGAGCTTTTGAAAAATTGCCTAACACATACTATGTTTAATGAGTACATTTAAACATACTTTAGCTACAAATCTTATCAGCTGATTATTTAACCTTTGTGAATAGGCTAAATATTTTCTTCAACGCTTAAATAAATATGATACATGGTTCCCGTGGAAAGCCTAATGAGAAGGAAGTTGTTTTTAAACTTAAGTCAAGACTTCTCCTTTAATTTATTTTATCAGTATTTTTTTCCAAGTGATCAAAGCAAGCAGTCTGTATGGCAGACCTAAATTGCTAAAAGAAAAATTAAGTACTAAAATATTAATGCTGCTGGACTTTATTTGGGGGATGGGAGTTACATGCCATCTGGAAGGACAGTCAAGAGTTTTCTGCACACTGTGAAGCACATGGTATGAGGTGAGAAGTCAAAATCCTGCAGTCTGTCTAGGTGAATTTAAATAATTAAAATCAAGATGTGTGCTTGTCTTTCACATTTCAATAAGACATGTCTATAAAATGCCTGCCTCCCCCAAACGCCTAACGTACCAAGGATCACTCAAGAGCATCAGTCTCCTTGCAGCAGCCAGAGCGACTGGGAGTGGGCACCCAGTCTGTTAGGGCCACATAAAAGATATGTGTGAACCTGTGGTCACCCAATAGCCACGGGCTGCAGTCCTTTCAGAGCCCTCAGATGCAGCAGAGAACCAGAGCATCCCACCTGGTCTGCTGCCCCAGCCTGGAGCAGGGCACTGCTGCTCTGCAGACTCGTGAGATGCAGGTGCTGCAAGGTGAGCGTCTGGCTCAGAGCTTTCCCTGTCCCACATCCGAGACCCAGGTGTGTATGACCAGTGTGCTCACACGTGCACAACACCACATACATCCACGCAGTGGATATCAGATATCCTGCACTGGCTGCTGCAGGAGAGGGATGGCTCAGGGCTAACAGAGCAGGAGGCTCCTTGGGGGTACAGGCCCTCCCATGGGGGTTTCCAGCCCTGCTCCCCACTGCATCTACATGAACTATTAAATCCATCCATGACACGGATCTCCTTTCTTTCTTGAAACCAAAACAGGGCACAAACACACACAGGAAATCACTCAGAAAGCGTGCAGGAGAAAACTTGGGCTTTATTCTGGGACAAGCTGAAGGAGAATGTGAAAATGCACTGACGTCATGAAAGAAAGAAGTTGAATAGGTCAAGAAGCAGAGATGTGAGCTTAAGGAAATGGCAAGGCACACAAGAAAAGATAAGAGAGATTGTATAAATAAATAAGCACACAGAAAGGAGCTGAGAGCTCTGCGAACAAAGCCTTACTCTTGAGCTAGAGTTCACAGTCCCTTTTCAGCCTGAGAGCCCCTAGAAGGTTTTAGAGGAGCAGCAGAACCTTTTAGAAATTTCACGTAGGGACATCACTGTGTAGCACTCACAAACTTGGTTTCCTTTGTAGCCTTGTTACATCAAGCAGGAGGGACATGCAGGCATCCCCACTCTCTCCCTGAGTTCAGAGACCCTTGGCTGGAAGGAATCCTGCTTTCATAATTAAAAATGAAAAGAAGCAAGACTGAAAAAAGGAAAATAAACAGTACAAGGGAAATTGGCTTAGCACGCCTTTTTTACCCCAATCTCTTCAGAAGAGAGAAAACAGAGAGGTAACTGAAGTAGTATTAGTTTAGTCATTATTGGCAGCACATGTCTCCTCAGATCCAAAACTGAAAAATAATGAGCATATTTACAGAGTTTTAATTAGTGTTCTAAACTCCTGAGTGTAAACTTCATTTACTCAGAGAGAATCTTCTCTTCATTGCTGGAGATAGCTGTTAGAGGGATGTAATAATCATGGAATAGGTTTGCATCTTTTCCACTGTGGTTGCTTTAATTTGCAGTGACATTTGTTAGATCACGTTTTTTGAGCCACAATAATTTTTACATCCTTCATGCCAAAAGCAGATACATACACTGTCCTTGAAGCTAGGACGGTGGTGCAGGCAGATATATCCCACCAAACCTGTATACTCCCTGTGCTTTGTCATTAAACTGAACTAGATACAAAGAAATAAATTAGAAGCCAGTTCATGGTTGCTTACATGGATCATCTGAAAGATGTGCCCATAGAAAAGGTGGCACTGGTTCTACAGACTCACCAGTGTCAGGCTGTGTTGGTTGTTTGCACACGTGTGTGCCTCCCCATCTCCCTGCATTAGCTGAGGTCTGCAAGGGAAAAATACAATTATTGACAGTCTGATTTGCTCTGCCTAACTTAGAAAGTATAATGAGGTGCAGAAGTGATTAGTGGGTGGTATTCTGGGCCTCCCTTCACTAGTTTTTGATATTCACTCACAGGGCAACAGGCTCTTAATGTGTCCCAGGGAAGGACTGTCAAGCTGGAAACACAGACTAAAATTCATTCTGCAATGAGCTTGCAAGCTGAATAGAAGCCATGAGACATGTTTCAGGTGTATGGAAATCAATATCCTCACCTTAGTAGTGCCAGGATGGGACTTGAGCAGCAAATTTTCATTCCCTCTAATTCAAGACAACCTGGGTTGAAAAGCTGTCCTCTTGCAGGCTAAAAAAACAGGTTATGTGTGCTATAAATACATTCCAGGGTCTATGGAGTAAATCCCTGGTTTGGAAGTTTTTCGAGGGAAGGACTTTAAAACACAGAAACAAACTAAAACTGGAAGAAAATGCAACATAACCCTAACAAAGGCAGCTTCTGCCTGTCTACCCGAATGCTCTTATCTGATTTTACAGACAAAGGAACTATGGGAAGATGTCATTTATATGGACTAGAACAAAGCATTTGGTACTCTGCCAGATGGAAACTATTAGTTCAAGTAGAAAAAGTGAGGATTAAGATAAGAATTGCAAAGTAGTTAAGGAATTGGCTAAAAGGGAGGTGACAATGGGTTGAACTGAAAGGAAGAAAATGACTAGCAGAGTTTCAAAAGAATCAGTATCAATCTTTTTTATATCTTTAACAATTTTGACACAAGAGAGTGCCTAATGAAACTTACTGATGACTGGGGTTGGGCATCCTTGTCCATACTGACAAGCAGCAGAATTTTACCTAAGAGCCAAATAGTCTTGAGAAACAATAGACAAGGAGGGAAATTTTATTATTTAAGGTAAAAGGGTGTGCACTTAAGAAATCAGGAGCAGGAAGTTGTGTTAGCCATGTATCCAGCAATGTGGCCTGACCACTGGAAGAGGTAAATGTTACCCAGGTATTTCCAGTACAGGAAGGGAAGTATTCCTGCAATCAATAAATGCCAGGCACTGGCAGGACTTCATCAAGAAGACCTTGATCAGTTTTGGTAACCAAGGCTCTGTGTGTGCTACCAAAAGAAAACGTGTTTGGGGGGGTGCCCTCAGGCTTGTAGGCCAATGCAGCACGGCACAGAGCTTATCTAAACCTCTAAATTCTCCCACCTTCTCAAAAGAGCCAAGCTCAAACAGCCTTTTAGGAATGGTCCCCAGCCTTTGCTAGTTCCAAAACCAAGTCCAAGCATTGCCTGGGAGAGTGATAATTAATACAGACAAAAGCCATGAGGGCAGTAAATCATGTGTGGGTATCTTTGGCATAATCCCTTGCTTTGTTTACTCTTCTGGGGTGGACATAGCCCAGTGTGCCCAGGACTTATGCTGGATTACTGCATGCTGAGGAAGAACTGGAGAGCATGTTACAAGAGGGGATGAGAAGCACTTGTACCATCTAGCAACACAGAGGCTGAGAAAAAAGATAAGTGGCATAAGTGAGAACTAGGAAAGAAGTATTTTAATCAATAGACAGCAGTTTTCATGAGTAGACTAAGAGAGGCATGACAATCATCTCGATTCATCCCGCAAAAGGAGAGTTCATTTCCCGAATGTGTCCTCTCTCTTCAGATTTCTTCTCTCGTGAGAAACTGTGTGCATAAAGCCAGCATGGAATGGAAACACCTTCTGGTTTTTTTCAGAAGAATCACTGAACACAGTATATTCCCATTAAAACAAAATGGTTTCAAGAAAAAAAAAGATTCAACCAAAAAAAAGTCTTCTAGCTGCCGAATTTTTTCCATTGACCTATAAAACCCATCAGGAGAAAGAAGTTGCTATTTGACATTTAAGTAAGAACTCTTTCCTTGTGATGCACTGTGGTACAGTACAAGGGCGTAGTCAGACATTTGCTAAGCAGGCCGTAGTTCTAATTTTTAATTTCCTAGAGGCAACATTCCCCTTCACCTCCCCCAAACCCAAGTCTCCTATATGGCAGTGTCATGGGCTGTTGCCATGCCACCAGCCAGCCACTGATCTTTTTTGAGAACAAATGTGTACTTATTATGAAGATTAAACTGGTGACACAATTTATCCACATGCCAGACACTGAGGGTATAGCATCCCCATGCTGCTTTTGAATGACATTAATCTGACCTCGCCTGACCACACTCTTCACAACAGCACAGTTTCTCCTTGGCCAGAACCGAAGCTCAAATGAATTGCACTTTATTCACTATAAAGCCCTGAGACTTCAGCTCTCTGCACAGAACTTTCTGAATATTTTCTCTAAGTTTACTAAACATTTATTTGTTTTCAAGGCACAGAGAAGTTGCTAGGGACTGAGGAGGGGGGTGAGGGAAGCCCTGTGGCAGCAACCTTCATTGCTCTTGTAAGGATGAGTTCTCACACTCCATAAGTCTGACCAAAAAACTTTTCAGGCTGGGAGGTCTTCCTCAAGACAATGGATACTGTACCTGCACCTCAGAATGCTAACTGCGGAAGAGGAAATTCTTGTTTGACTAACAGAAACAAAACAAGTACTAGAAGGGCTCAAACATCAGAAAAACTTCACCCATAGGAGACCTCAGGAGCAGTCTATGTGACGGAGCAGAGCAATGGTTTGAGCAGCTGGCACTCAGAATGAAATCTCAGGAGGGGTGAAACTGTATTTGGAAGGGAGAAAGGACAACAAATCTGATGACTTTCAAGTAGCCCTTCTTATTTGTGTCCAGCCCTGTTGTCAGGTGTGCCAGCTCCCTGCTCCTGAAGAGTAAGCACAAATTCAGAACTGGTGTTTTGCTCTTTTCCCTGCCTTCCTGTGGGCTCCTCTCTTTCCCCTCGCCAGAATCCAGCATGTTTCTTCTTGCTGGCACAGGTTTTGCTGACACCAGAACAGAACCTGCACTGGCCTCAGTGGCCTTTTTCTCCTTTGTTAGAAGAGTTCCCAGTCATGCCATCTCTTTCTCATCTACTTTTACTGCAACCCATGGGAGATGGAGCAAGAGGAAAAAGGAAGAGGTGACAAGCCAAGTTTTGTAATGCTTAGATGCTGTTTCACATCCAGGAAATGTGAGATCCTCCAGCTACAGGGCTGACAGCACTACAACAGAAGCCACGCATCCTAATACAAATGTTAGACAATGTGCTTCTCTGACCTAACTTTCCTTCTGTCTTCCCACAAAACCACAAAAAGTAGGAGGGGAAGAGTTAACACATTCTCTTCTAGGTTTTCTTTCACAAATGTGACAGCCTGTCACCGAAAATAGGCAATTAAAAGTGTGATGGATTGGTTAGAGAAAGGCAAGCTCTGTATCTGTCCTGTCTATCTGGATCCAACAGGGCCTCTGCCATATTAAAAGCTGTATGGAGAAGCATTATCTGCCACAGCATCAATCAGGGTCCGGCTGGGTGAATTGGACCTAAAGCAGCAACAGCAGTCCCCAAACCTGATACTGTGTGTCTGCACAAGGAATCACGGGCTGGTTCCTCCTGCCACCAGAGTGGAAAAGAAGAGGAGACGTCTATCAAAGCCCTGCAGAGAGGAACAATGCAATCCCTTGGCTGCCCTCCACTGCCCACGCCTCTCTGGAGAAGCACACTCACTGCCATCTGCACCACTCACTGAGGGAAGGGACAAACCAGTCCACAAGGTCCAGCCTTGCACGTAGTATCAAGCCCAGCAGTTATTTATAGCCTCTCTGGAAGTGACAGGGGATGTGGATGTGAATGGGAGGGAGATTCAGACCAGATGTCCACGGGCCCTTTCCAAGGAAGCCCACATAAATGTGCAGCACAGCTCACCGCCGGAGCTGCCTTGTGTCAAACGGCTGTGGTTACCCAAGGACCAGGGCGATAGCGTCGAGCCGGCACTGGAGCAGGGGAAAGGATTCTTGCTGGCTAATTGAATAGAGCCCTCGACCAAGGAGAACAATGCGTGTCGCTGGGGCGGCGGGGCTGCATTGTGAGAGCCTCTGCGAGGAGCTGCCGCCGCTGCCAGTCGCATTGTTCGGCGCTATCTCCGTCTGCTCGCGGGCCAGAGCGCCTCACCCTCGCCCGGGCCAGGCACACATCTGCATCCCACAGCTCCACCACCCACCCCAGCCAGGGGCGAGGAGTCCTCACCAGCAGTGCTGCTGGACCTGGGCGCTGATAGAGGTAGAGAGCTCCTTCAAGCACAGGATGTGCTTCTTGCGTTGTCAACATTGCCAATGAACCCAAAGCTCTTACCACAGCCTTATTGTTGCTGTTACTATGAGACCAAGTCCACAATAACTGCATTTTTCCGATGTTGGTTCAACAGATGCACTTTGCCAGTAAGGGGTTTTGTTTAAAAATTAAAAAAAAAGAAAAAAACAGCTTTGCATGTGTTAGCTTTGACTCAACAGAATTAGAGGGAGGTCCTCAGATGTTGAAATCAGAGAAATGCTGCTGAAGTCAACAGAGTTCACACTCTATGCAGCTGAACCCTGGACTATAGTTTCACCAATGGGTGGCTGATGAATATACCCTTAAACCAATCCAAAACTTAAAACCAGGAGACAGTTCCTTCCTTACTAATGACAACAAAAAGGAGCAGCAAAAATTAAAACAGGCAAAGTAGAGGGAGCCAAAGGAGGGAAAAGGAGAAGCCTGTTGAAATAGGAGAGCCTGAAATGACTTTCCCAAAACAACCCACAAACAGTGCTAAAGAAACTCCCCTGACATGCACCTCTATCACTAAGCTCTCTGGACTTTTCAGTAAATCCTTATCCCTGAGCAGTCTCAGCATGTGCTCCTTGGCTGCCTGGGATGGCATGAGGTGAGGCCCAGAATGAAGAGAAATTGCTCAACTGAGCTGGCTCAAGACAATGAAGGACTTTCTGCACCACTCAGTTACACAAAACCAGGATCCTGAAGCCTTTCTAAAGACATGGCATTTAGCCCATCTGTCACAGTTTCAGGACCTATTGGAAAGCCTAGCACCATAATGAGACACTCTTCAGATAAAACAAGACACTTAAAAAAAAAAAAATAAGACATTCAAAAAATGGAACTGAAAATTCAATAGAATAGGAAATGTTGCAGAGGTTTGGAAAGTTCCATCTGCTTCATGCTCTTTTCTAAATTTTCATGCAGCTCTGCACTGCCCCATTAGCCAGATTCAGAAGCAGAAAAACTTCCCTAAAAAGGACAGTTAATTAATTCACAAAGAAATCTGTTATTTACCAGCCAGTTTCCAGGTAGTAAAATTTAATTTCTAAATTTAGTTAGGAATCCATCTAAATTTATTGCAAGCTAAGCCTAGTTTCTTTTCCCCTTTGAACAAAATTATTTCCTTCTTCTAGAGTAGCACTTGCCTGTACTCAGGACTGGGCAGACAGTCCTTTTCCCTGGCTGCCTGTCACAGCAGCTGCAAAATTAAGTTGTAAAGGAGCACTCTCCAGGCACTGAGCTTCAGCCTAACGTGGAGATGTCACAGACCACGATCGGGATTGTTGCTCCAGGCAGCTTCTGCAGCCTCCCAGGGAACAAAGCTGAAGCGAATGTAGGACTGGGGCAGTATGGCCCATTCCACACCAACATGTCATTTGGGGACAGGTGGTTGAGATGAACAAGCATCATAGATCAAAAAATGCTGTAAGGGGAACATTTCGTCCCAGATTCCTGTTTACTGATTGTTTGCTTCAATCTTTTTCCAGCATTATCTCTCTTTTACCCAGTAAATCAAATAATAAATGGATCTGTGTTCCCCATCAGCTCAGTACACACCATATTCCACAGTTATGTTTATCCAGCTTTCCCTTCCGGTCCCATTTGTCCTGATGCTTTCATTCTTGGAATAACAATTATTAAACCACTTGGTGCCTTTCATGGTTAATTATTTCCTTTCCTTAACATTGTCTGCCTCCAACTATAGACTAGGTTCTTGAACACACCTCAGCATTCCCATTTGCATTTCCTATGAGAAATCATGTTGTAAAGTCCTTGTTAGTGAACTATGGAATTTTGTCACATACATTTCTTCCCAAAGTTTCATCATCTAGCAATTTTTAATGACCACTACAAGAACACTCTCTGTCTTTTGAACCTGTTTTTCATTCATCTGATTAAGGTAAATTTCCTTGGTTTTGTTATGTTTCTCACATACAGAAGTTAGCAGGTCACTGGACTGACTTTCCTGTCATGTGACCAATGCAGTAATAATCATATTAAATAAATAACTGCTATGAAATTTACAAAATTTGAATGTGTTTTTTTGCCCATATTTCATTATTTTTATATATCAAGTACCAATTAAATCTGACTTGTATTTACTACTCCTGCAAGAAAACCCCAGATGACTCTTTCGAAATTCTTATACAGTCTTTTTCTACCTCGGCTTTAAATATTACAAAGAAAGAACTAAATCCTGTCTTAAATTATTTCTCTGTGATACAGGGCAGCAGCATATTCCTTAATTTAATAGAATAATATTGGTAAGTACTGAGATGGTGCACCTATTTTGCAAAGTTATGCCTAAGGCTTTGTTCCTTTTTAGTTAGATAAAGTGTGTCACAGTAATGTGCTTAAACCAACAGACCCTGTTTACATTTCCAAGCTGTAGGTAGCAGTGCAGAGCATATGGCTATAACTGTAGTCATGTAGAGACACACACAGTACTTGAACTTCAGCTAATGCAGAAACTTGTGCAGATGTGACTCACGTTATCACTACTACACAAATTATGACACCAGCATTGCTCTAAGTGATCGGAAAAGTGGGCCAGTCTCTTGGGGAAGGAGAGGCTGGAGAGCTGTGCCATGGAAAGGGACCTGGGGGTCCTGGTCCATGGCAAGTTGAACAAGAGCCAGCAGTGCCCTGGCAGCCAGGAGGGCCAGTGGTGTGCTGGGGGGCATCAGGCACAGCATCGCCAGCCGGGCAAGGGAGGAGATTGTCCTGCTCTGCTCTGCTCTGGGGCAGCCTCTCCTCGAGTGCTGGGGGCAGTTCTGGGTGCCACAGTGTAGGGAGGATGTAAAGCTGTGAGAGAGCATCTAAAGGAGGACAGCAAAGATGGTGAAGGGACTGGAGATGAAACTGTATGAGGAGAGGCTGAGGTCACTGGGGCTCTTCAGCCTGGAGGAGACTGAGGGGAGATCTCATCACAGTCTACATCTTCCTCATGAGGAGAAGAGGAGAGGCAGGCACTGATCTCTTCTTTCTGGTGCCCAGTGACAGGACACGAGGGAATGGCCTGAAGTTGTGTCAGGTGAGGTTTAGGTTGGGTATCAGGAAAAGGTTCTTTGCCCAGAGGGTGGCTGGACACTGTAACAGGGAAGTGGTCACAGCACCAAGCCTGACAGAGTTCAGGAATAATTTGACAATGCTCTCAGGAATATGGTGTGACTCTTGGGGTTGTCCTGTGCCAGGCTAAGAGGTTGACTCAGTGATCAATATGGGTCCCTTTCAACTCAGAATACTCTGTGATTCTGTGATTATCCACTGACCAATGTTTAGTCCACAATGAGAGATGAAGATACAATTTTCAACCCATTATTGTACAAAACTTACACAGTGAATGAAAATTTGGGTTGAGTTTTCCAGCATTTGGCAATAAATCCAGATTCTGCTCTAAATTGGCAAGGATTATGTGTATGTGTTTATTTGCTGCACTTCATCCTGTCAACTCTTCCCTTACTATGTGACATTAGGCTTTCTTCTGTAGGAGTTTAATTTATCACATAAACAAGACATAATAAAAGAAGAAAAAAAATACATGTCAATATATTTTATAGCCTTTTCAGCAAAAGTTCCAGAGACACTATTCCTCATTACCTTTACAAAGAGGAACTTTAATGGTATGCTGCATCCTTCCCAGGGAAAAATCCCATGCCAAGGGCAAAATTGAAGGCTACAGAGTATCACACTCACCTGTTTCTCTGAACAGCAACCATGTGTACTAGCACTTTTCAAAAAGGCCTGACAAATGCACTTATCACCATTGCATTTCTACAGCTTCCTCATATCAGAACTTCCAAATACGAATTTCAGCCAAAGACTTTCCCAATTGCTACTTCACTTGGCTTCAGGCATTCATTTAGATGGTGTTTAGCACCTTTGGGTCACAGAATCTTTCTGACAATCGAGCCTTTTCAATTTTATTTCACGGACCATCTCATCAAACCCATTGGGAAAAAAATGAAAACAGGGCAGGTCAACACAGAAAAATCAGCGCTTTTTATTCTGAGAGCAGACAGCTCAAAGAGGTGCCAAGTTTTTGGAGAGGTCACTGCAAAGGAAGGATAAATCCGATAACTAGTGCCTGCAGTTATTCTTCACAGGCAAGGGGATGTCTGCCCTTCAAAGGAGGGAGTTGTTTGTAAAGAATCCTGCTAATGACACCCAGGATAATCAGTGCAAACAGGTCTTTCTACTTCTGGGCTCCATGCCATCCGCTCATTCAAAGGTCGGATAGCTGAAGGCAGGGCACTCGAGAGCTTTGCTGCTTTGGGAGGTTCAGGTGGGAATATACCTCGGGGATGGGAGGGTTTACGATCAGGGAGAGTGATCCAACCTTTCATTTGAAAAGTGTGAATTTAGCAAACCTGCTCTCTTTGTGGTGCTGTATGTTAAGCAATTATTGACTCCAACCCTGAATTTCTCAGGAAGTTTCCCTTCAGATCTCTATATGAGAGCTTGCCTTTGTGATAATGAGGTGCAAACTGGATGATGGTCCACTTCTACTGCCGAGTTTGTAAAGGCCCAGCGCAATGGGGTCCTGACCTGCTTGGTTGGTGTTTCCACCACTCTGTATGTTCCCAAAACCAGACTCCCTTGTCCATGTCCAGCAGGCTTGGTGCTGTACAGATTGCTTACACGGTGCACTCAGCAGTACTGCACACTCCTGTGTCTCCAGGACAGTATCTCCTAGTGATGTTCAGAGCCAAGGACTGCTCTCCTGTCCCTTCATTGGCACTCCTCTGGTACTCTTTCCTGCTAAATGGTGAGTCTGAGTGCTCTGTGCTGCAGAGTTCGAGTGCTGTTGGTGGTCTCATATCAAAGACCTGTATCTGGGCACCCAAATAATGGCTCAGAAGACTGACCAGAAACACTGGTTGTGAGATTCTTGAGCCTTTGATTTCATGCTTTTCAGGCCAAAAAACTTCCTTTAAAAGTCAGTAAATAATTTTGGAGAAAACAGAGCATGGAGAAAATTCCCAATAGTGGAGTATAAAGCACCCAAGATATGGTGATGTCCAGAAAGACAGAAGAACAGTTTTGTTAACATTGGGGTTTAAGGCATTAATATCAAAACCCTGAGGGGAGAAAAATTAAACTAAAAAAATGAAAAGCAGCATAGCTGCTCCTTGGACCTTCTGGAAGTGTTTTACTGGTGAGAGCAATTCCAGACTCCAGGCTACACCAGAAAATCCTGGCCCTTCACCTAAGTTAATTGACTTAGTATTTTGGCAACGTGTTTACTCCCCCCCTCCTTTCTTTTACTACCTTTTCTATTTTAGTGCTGTAAAACTCAGCTAACTTCTAAAAAACAAATTTACTTTTTTTTCCAGTGTTTGTTAGACCTTCTCCACCTAGTTAATGACTGGCTGGAACAGCAGCAAGGCCAGGAATGCTTCATGCTCTGGGCACTCACTAATTGGGTTGTTAGCAGACTAGAGAGACAGGAGGAGATGAGGAAAAGCACTGCTATTATAAGCCACTGAGTGTAAAGAAAAAGAAAGTGAAATAAATATGGAATTGTTATGTTAGGGAAATTACGGTACTTAACGCCCTATTTTTCTAAAAAAATAGCTCCCTCAGGATATCTCGCAAGCACTAAAAACAAAATAGACCAGAAATATAACTGGCTTTATTTTTTATAGCAAACTCAGGAAAAGAAAAAAAAAGATACGTTTCCTTTTCTAAAACAAATCGTCAGCCCCAACCCTCACACCGTTTGGCGATGGCTGAGGCTGTGAAGAACCACTGGCAGCACCCAGGCTCGGTGCGGGTTAGCTGGGAACGCCTCACAGACGCAGCACCAACGCCGTGCTGTCTGTACGCTCTGCCGGTAGCTCTTGCAGGCTCAGTGACACGGTGCACGGTCCAGCCTGTTATTTCTGTACTTCTAAGACTCAGCGACATTTCGGATCAAGCATGCCACCCAGGGCGACAGCAGCATCTGCACGTCCCATTGCAGAGGGAGCAGAGGGTTAAGCTCTGTGGAGAAAGGGCCACAGAAGCCTGCAGTGCAGGGGATGGGTGGGATGGGTGCAGGTCTGCTGCGTTTGCAAGCTGCCTGCAGGCACTGTGAGAGTGCATCAGCGCGAGCAGGTGCTCTGGGCTCTCCACAGGCACTGCTGGGGACACACCAGACAGGACACGTGTGAAACTTCAGGAGCACAATGAGGTAACAGATTGGTTCATGGCACAAGAAGCACACACAGCAGCATGGTGCTATGGGGCCAGAGGTCAGAGCCACCAAATCCGTCTGCCCACTGCACCCCTTCAGCTGTGGTCACAGAATCCTAGGATGGTTTGGGTTGGAAGGGACCTTAAAGATCATCTCGTTCCAAACCCCCTGCCATGAGTAGAGAACCTTCCACTACACAAAGTTGCTCAAAGCCCCATCCAGCCTGGCTTTGAACACCTGCAGGGATGTGGAGTCCACAGTGTCCAGCCCTTTGCAGCAAGGGAGCCAGCCCAGGGGCAAGCCATGCATGGCCAACAAAGCAAAGGCTTCATGGGCTCCCTATCCTTCCTCATCACCCAGCACCAGGAGGGCAGCAGGAGTCGGGACTCATCCAGCCTTATCCTCTCACCCGAGGCTTCCCAGAGCTGCTGCACACTGGGCTTTGTGCACACTGTGCTCTGTGGGGGCTGCATGTCTATAGGTGCATGTGTCTGTGGGCGTGTTTGTATAGGCTCCTGTGTCTATAGGGTGTGTGTATAGGCACATGTGTTTATTGCCAGCCCTCCCTGGCCCCCTCTACAAGGTGTGAATTTCACCTCAGGTGAATTATTTCTCCAGGGATTCCATAACAAAGTGATTGTGAAAATACCATCATCTGCATTATAGAAACTTAACAGAGCCCCTGGAGTCTTTAAATTAAAACATTGCACTCAAGTGCTTTTTGCCATGTATCTCCTCCTACACACAGCTCATTCTAGTCTGAAAAATAAAAAGGCAGGACAGCTTCCTACAGGCTTTCAAAGAGAAGATCCTACCCTAATTAACTATAATCTTGTTCAGACGGCTTTTTCCTGCAAGATTCAAAGACTAGCAGGGGGCTGGGGCTAGGCAGAAAAGGAGATTATTAAAACTTTAATAACATGAGCCTTTGAACCTTTCAAATTCTTTACAATTTTCTCACATCTCTAACCCAGATGTCTGCATTTAAAAACTGTGCCAACAAACATGAACTTTTTGTTTATGCTTTTATATCTTTCAATGAACAGCCTCTTTTAAAATGATAGGAAACATCATGCCTGCTGTTCACAAAGCCGGATGACAGGGCTGAAGATTAAAAAAAAAAAAGAAAAGGAAAAAAAGAGGGTTTTGCAGGCGCTGCTTCCAGAAGGTGAATCTGTTCCAAGAGGCACAGGCAATGCCTCCACAGAGCTCCAGGCAGAGTTGGAACTGGGTAAGAAATGGTTTTCCTGTTCAGTAAACAATTCTAAGAGTTCAAAAATGTTCTCATGGAGCATCAGAGCATAGCTGAGACCTTGGGGTTTTTTTTTAAAGGGAAAAAAATCAAAGCAAAACAAACAAACAAAAAACAAACAAAAAACCCCCAAAAACCAGAAACCAAACTTCTACACATGCCAGTAAAAAAGGTGCTCATAGAAGTTAGCCCGGTGCAATGAGACCTATGGTGACTGACATATTTCTCCAAAGTCATGTTAAACTCTGAGATGGGGCATGAGTATGTTTCCTTTTCTGGGAGTCTTTTATTGCTTACCGAGGGAAGAACAGCCTCAACAGCAGAGCCATGGAAAGGCACCTCCAGCAGCCCCGGCAAGAAGGACCAGGGCTGCAGCCCCCTCCCACCAGGAAGCCATCAGGCCCACCCCATCAGCTGCATTTCTGCAGAATGACTTTTGGCATGCCACCATCCAAAAGCCTCTGATAAAAGGAATAAAAAGGCTCTTCTGTCCTATGCTCCCCAAGAGCTCCAATTGCAGTTCAAGGGAAGGACCAAAACCTCACTAGCTATAAGGTCCTAAACCTGACCTAACCCTGCAAGATCTCATCAAACCTTGTAACAGTAGAATAGAAGTGGCAGCTATCCTGGCAGGCACTGCACTGACAGCTTTTCCAGAAACCTAAGAGGGAAAAAACCCTTTCCTTTCTACAATGATTGCCCTGGGATCCACTAGCCAACAAGTTCAAATAATCACAATTGCTCCAGCTTTTGAAAACAAGTGGTTGTTCAAACACAGGTATTTGTTATGACTTGCTTCCTGATCCCACAGTAAGAGCAAGGGAATGAGCTGTTCACCAGCCAAAAGCTCAAGTAAGCCTCTTAACACTGCGAGAGCCCTGCTGTTGGTCCCAGCTGCTGGTCCAGCTCCAAGTGGCCAGGGTCTGCAGAGGGCTCTGCTGAAAATATAACCGACCACCTCAGACCCAGAAAGTGTCTTTGCTTTGGGCCAGGGATGGGAAATTCAAGTGAGGATGCTGAAAGAGGCTCTTAGAACACATTGGGCTGTAAATCCTTCCTGCTTCCCCAGGCCTGAAGTGGGAGGAGCACAGACAAGCACCCTCCAAACTCCTGACTGGTCACCATGCTGCTTCTGTCAGAAACACTTATTGCTTCACATTTGACTTCTGTTTCTTGTTGTTTAAGGAATGATGTTTTTAAAATTCTAATGGTCACAAAGCACTCCTTGGCAGAGCACATGTCACAGGGCAGTTTGGCCCAGGCAGAGCTGGAAATGGCAGAAGTCACCAATGTTCCCAAGAAAAAAAAATCTCCAAATAGGCTTCAAAAAGACCATGCCCACATTCAGACCAATTGTTCATGTGTCTCCAGTTTGATGGTATTTAATCTTTCCTCCCTAGTGATCATTTTCCTGTTGTCTCTATAAGCTTAAACAAAAAAGTGAAACTGATTCATTTAACTGTTTCTTTCAGAATATGATTGGTGAAATATATCTGCCAGTTATGTATAAAAATACCCTTTTGCGGTTTCTGTGCAGATAAACCAAACATGCTCAGGTTAATCAATACACACAAGCAGACTGAAATGGGAGGTGGAGGCCAAGGTCTGTGTTCTTTCAGAGTTCCCTAAGCAACTGCTATTGAATTGCACATACATACCAGCACCCAGCACTGCAGAAGGGTTTAAAAAAAATGTGTTGTGACTTATATCTCTACATTTGGAGTGTTCTGAGTTCAAATCTCAATATGCAATGCAATAACTCACGGGTTCTTCTCCCTTTCCTTTTCACCCTCTCTGCAGCCCCACTGAAGCCAAAGGAATGAGAAAAATACCTCTATGCCTGGGACAAGGGTTCCTGGTCCTGCTGACAACAAGAGAGGTGAAGGGCTGGGAAAATCACAATAAGAGGATGTGACTGAGAGCTGGGGCAGAGTGATGCAGCAGTTCCTTTGAAAGCCCTCTGGACACACATGGGTGACCCAGCAGCCCAGAAACCTGGGACCACCCTCTGGACTCTCATCCCACAGATGGGAGTAAAAACCCTGCAGAGGAGTGAGAGCTTCTCATGCACCCATTCAGACTGCAGAAGAACTGACAGGCCTTAAAGTACGTGGATCTTGTTCTGGATTTACTGAAGACGAGCAACTGTCCCGGAAGCATTGCTCAAAACTTGTCACTTGGCTCCTCAGCCAGGTTCTTCAAACAGAGGGTGGTCAAATGCTGGAAGAGGCTCCCCAGGGAAGTGGTCACAGCATCAAGTCTGACAGAGTTCCAGAAGTCTTTGGACAGTGCTCTCAGGCACACAGTGTGATTCTTGGGGCTGTCCTGTGCCAGGAGCTGGACTTGGTGGTCTTTGTGGGTCCCTTCCAACTCAGAATATTCATGGCTAATGGAGAAAGAAAAGTTGGGGTGTTTTGAGGTTTCTTGGGTTTTTTAAAAATATGTTGTTGCTATTGGATATTGCATTCTCTTGGTCCTGAATTCCTTACCTCAGGCTTTCTCTTTAAGTGGCTCTTTCAGGCAACCTCCCAGAAAAAGGAAAGCTCATTTCTCAGATAAAATGCATGACACGCTCACACCAGCCTACCCCATTTCATACCATAACCCCCTTAGTGCGAGACATTAAGGCAGGGACAGGCAATCCAGTCCAAGATTTATTCTGCTCTAATCAGCTCAGGCTTTGAGAATCTCCTTGTGGATTTGAGCCTGTGTTCAGTAGCTCTTGACTGCTGTTTTAATACTGAAGCCTTTCCAACCCAGCTGCAGTAATTACCCCCACGGAGAATGAGGAATCTCAGTTATAAACTAGCTGGCAATCTTGCAAGAATATGTCTCCTAGAGGACTTCAGGATATTTCTCTCTGAAGTTAACCCTGTTAAATCATTCCTAAGCTGTCTTCAAATAAAGAATGAACCTTCAGAATAACCCTTGCTTTGGTTTTAAATACTCTCTTTTCCCTTTGTAAGTCAGCTGGTCTTCGGAGCCTTCAAATCTATCAAAGCTATTTCAGTTAAATAATCCCTATTTCTCCTGAAATGATGCAAACATTCAACAGAAGAGCTTAGGAAAGACATTAAGAATGGTTGGACTCTTAGTCAAAGCTTGACACAGCTTGTCCAGAGAATATGTCCAGTTATAGTCAGCCAAACAGGGTACTTTCACTCAGTTTATATCCGAGGAGCTTTTTTACAGAGCAAACATTACATCAAAGCCTTGGCCAGCAGATCTAAATTCAGCTCTTGGCATTCATGTTCAGCTAAACTTGGTGCAGGTCTGAGTAGAAATGGCACTGGGCTGTGGAGCTTCTCTGCTTCACCTGCGTAAGCCCAGTCTGGCTCAGAAGTGACTGAGACTCATTTGACGACACCCTCAAAGAAGCTATGGAAAAGTGTGATGCCTAAAGAGCAAGCAGCCAAGTGACTAAAGCCATGATAATGCTAAAGCTAATACACTTCTTGTCCCCCAGAGGGGAGAAGAGATGGGTAAGGAACACAAACCTGTGATAATCCAAGTCCTGCAGTCCTAGAGGCAACTCTGCTCAGGTAAGCCCTGAAACCTCCCTGGCTAGCAAGAGGTGATGCCATCCAAACCTGTGTTGTGCTTTCTCTTCAGAAGTAGAGCTCCTGGAGTCAAACACTACTCAGAAATGTTCACCTGGCCAACTTGCTGAGAAGATGTGGGTTGTAAAAGGCAGCTAGAGCAGGACTTCCTTCTGCAGTGATACATACTAATGACTTTTTAAAGCCTTTTTTGCTTTGAACGGGCAACTGAAAGTTAGTGTGTCACCAAATCCTAGTGCTGGGTCCTTGCATGTATAAGCATGCCTTGGCTGGGAAAGACCCCTAAGCACTCTGGACAGCCTTCAACAGGACACAGTGAGGGCTCCAGAGACACTCAAGGAGAGGAAGGCTGCACAGCAGAGGATTTCACTCCCCTCATTAAGAAAGAGATGCTACTCAGGCTGATTTTAAATCCAGCCATGTTGAGTTTGGCCATTGATGTTTTCAGATTGCCATACAAAGAAATAGAAGCAATTTAAAATTGCTCTTTGCATATTTCTCCGAGTGAAAAAAAAATCTGTATCTTTCAAAACATACCATTTAGTACTACTAGGGCAGATTCACTAATATTAAGGCCAGGTAACTTTACTGTGTAACGGGGAAGTAATGTCATTGTCTTTCCCAATACACTTTCTCAAGCTCAGTCCCACAGCATCCTCCACAGCTGGCCTCTCTGAGTTTGGGCATTCTTGTATAGACCTGTTTGTTTTCCCTCTGGTGGACTCCACAGGGAGCCAAGGATGGGATGAGCAAGCAACTGGGGCATTAGCACCGCTTGTGGGGCAGCTGAGGGGTGAGGGGCCTCAGGGCCACCCATGCTTCTTATAGACCTGTCAGAAAGTCTGAAGACTTTTTCAAAGCCACATAACTTATCAAACTGCAGAGAAGTGGTTGATAGAAAGACTTCCTGAAAGATTATTAAACTCTTGCTTTGTGGGGTGCCCAGCAGCAATTATCAAAGCTCTGCAGCAGGCAGTGCTGCTGAGACTGAACTAGGGAGATAAGTCACCAAATCAGCCCCTGTTAATTATCTTGGCCCTGCAGTCACTCTTTGCCAAAGTCAGGAAGGTTTAATTCAACATGCCAAAAAACTGTTTTTATGTCAAACAACACCTATCCTGACCCAAAGGGATGGTGGGAAGGGAAAGATATTTTTCAATTAAAAAACAATAATAATAAAGATTCATATACACAAAGCAAAATACCTTCTGTATGAATTGAGCAGTTCCTAAGAGACATCTTGGAGCAGCACAGGAGCTGGGCAAAATTTAATAAGGGAATTCTTCAGAGACTAGAGCTTTGCTTTGATTGCTGGCTGCCTCCTGGGGAGAGAAAACACTACGGAAATGAAATATGACCTTGTACCGTTGTGGCAGAGCATTTCCAGTTCTTTCCCTTGCCCATGTGAGTAACCCTTCCTTGTGTAAGGAGTTCCATTTAATGGTTACCAGCATGGCTTCACCACAGGTGACATGACTGCACTCTTTTACCTGGTACACACCACCTGGAAACTCTAACCAAACTACTTATTTTTCCCTATGATTTGAAGGATGTAACTAACTTACAGCATTTGCTCATGGCATTAGAAATGTCATGTAAGCCTGAGCTTTGAGAAGAGGCTCTGCACCCTCTCCCTGCTCACAAGTTGCAGCCTCTCCTGGATGCCATGTCCTCCCAGAGCCAGCATGCAGCAGTAGAAGGGTGTCACTCCAGCCAGCCCATGCCCATGCAGAGTTCACCCTATCACTGCAGCCTATTCCTGCCCATCCCCTGCCAGGGCAGCACTGGGATCAAAGTACCTGGCTTGGTGTGGGCAGAAACCCCCACCAGCCCACTGCCCTTCCTCCTGATACAATATTCTCCAGAAATTTGGTTTTCTTTTTTATTTTTTTAATCATCTCATCTAAAATAATTAAAGGGTAAAAGCATTCCCAAATAAAAATATCAACATCCAAGCTTTCCCACTGTAATCTGTACTCCTCTGACAGCTGAGACCCTCCTACTTGCATGGTGCCAGTGTGTGATTTCATTACATGAGTAGCTGATTATAGAGTAATTACAACCTTCCCTGGGCTGATGATTTTTTCTGTTTGTTTCAATTTCAACTTCCACAAATGGTGGGAAGTCCCTTTTTTTGTTCCTGCCTTACTCTGCTGTGATCTGTACATTCCCAGTCCCAGATTTTTCCCCGCAGTGAAGGGAGGGCTGGATAACACTTAGGTGTAATTCCTGCCCCCATCACATGTAATTCCGTGCTGAATGAGTAAATGTTGATGTAATTTCACCAAGCAGCTGTCTCCCGTCTGGATGGCGGCACCGTGATACCGTTACCTGTTTATCTCCTGGAGGTAGAAGCACGGCTGGCAAGCCCCTGCCCATCGCTGTTTATGTGCAGGGAGTTAATACCCCAGCATTTCACCCCTTGGTGAAACTATAATTAGGCAACGGTTTTATTTTACTGCCTGTGAACACTCCCTGACAGCACAGCCACTGGGTGCTTTCCAAACTGCTACAGTTTCAGGTCCCAACCTGAAATTCTCATTTAGAGGAGGACTTTTACTGCTGCTAATCCCTCAGGTACCTCTCGGAGGCCCTAAATTGCATGGGGGTGCTGGGGTACGGGGCTGGACTGGGCAGGGTTGGCAAACAGCAAGGTGAGCCTCTCTGCTCTGTCCTGTGTGATGTCAGGACAAAGCACTGGAGGGACACAGCGATGCTGGTGGGCTGAACAGGCAGGGCAGGGGCTGCAGTGCCCCAGCAGCAGAAGGCTGAGCAGGCTGCTGGCCCAGGGAGCCAGAAGGCTGCTCATGGGTGCTGCTATGGGCACAGCTACTCCACGTCCAGCAGCACCAGTGCCCACGGGAGGAAAGGAGGAGCGGCTGAACAGCAATGCTCTTTTTGTCAGGGGACCTATTTTAAACCATCTGCTTTGTGGGTAGCCCTTTTGGCTCCCAAGTCTCTCTGAGGCAGAGATGTAGAACATGTTGGAGGGCAGAACATCAGAGCAGCACTACAGGAGGACAAAGACAGTCTGTCTGCTGAAGCACAGGCTTGCACAGGACTGAGAGGCACACACACACTTGCTCATCTGGGACTAAGGGAACAAACATACCCATGGCTTCCGTAGAGCTTACCTCAGAGCTACTGTTATTAAGGCATTTATTTGGGATTTTTCTTCTCCTTCCAACATCCCTCTTCTTCCACAATCTCCATGCAACCACAGACACATGCATGGCCTGGGAGGACACCAGGTCACAAAGACCTAATAAAACAACAACTTCTTCAAACCACTGCTTTTAGGCCTACTCAGATGATAGGCAAAGGAGCAGAGTATAAGCAACTCGGGAAAAAATTTATCGGCAAGAAGAGTCACTAAATCTTTTGTCTACAGTAACAGAGAAAAGCCAAGAACGAGGCAGGGGCAGACCCAGTAGTCACAAGGGTTACCTAGCCTTGTTGAAGCTCCTCTGCCTCCTTAGTGGGACTCCTGTCACCAGCTGGGCACCTACCAGCCCCTGGCCAGGGCCTGGAAGTCTCTCATGGCAGGGAACAAGGGCTGGGAAGCTTGAGAGGAAAGGCAGAACTGATCCATTGAATGCTGGATGGCTGCCATGCCACAGCAGTCCCTGAGAAGCCCAGCGCCCCTATTCCAGGGGATGTGGGACAGGCACTGTGGGACATCTCTGCTTTCTCATGGCACACTGGGCACCGCAAGCCCTGGCACACACGGCAGGGGGTTCAGAACTAGATGATCCTTAAAGTCCCTTCCCAAACCATTCTACGATTCTGTGTTACAGTGCAGCTTCAGACACATTAAGGAATTACAGGGTGTCCAAAGGAGGGCAACAGGCATGGTGAAGGGCCTAGAGGGAAAGCCGTGTGAGGAGTCATGGCTGAGCTGGCTGAGGTCACTTGGTTTGTTCAGTCTGGAGAAGTGGAGACTGAGGGAAGACCTCATTGCAGTTACAACTTCCTTGTAAGGAGAAGAGGAAAGGAAGGCACTGATCTCTTCTTCTCTGTGGTGCCCAGTGACAGGACCCAAGAGCATGGCATGAAGTTGTGTCAGGGGAGGTTTAAGGCTGGATATTAGAAAAAGGTCCTTCACTAATCAGAGGGTGATTGGGCACTGTAACTCCAGGGAAGTGCTCTCCAGGGAAGTGCTTACAGCACCAAGCCTGACAGAGTTCAAGAAGCTTTTGGACAATGCTCTCAGGCATAGGGTGTGACTCTTGGGGGTGTCCTGTGCAGGGCCAGGAGTTGCACTCGATGATCATTGTGGATCCCTTCCAAGTCAACTTATTCTGTGACTCTGTGATTCTGCGACCTCACGGCAAGCCAACTTCCAGCTTTTAAAAGCCTGTCAGATTGTATTTCCTCCACACATTCACTCATAGCAGTGACTTACATTTCTGACATATGGGCAACATGCTTGGCTGTCCCAATAAAATATGTCTATGCCTTCCCATCTTCAACAGGGACTGCAGGCATTTCCAGTGCAAGGCAGAGCTGCAGCAACTTCTGCCTAAACTAACATTTCATTTCCTTGCTACAGCTCACTTCTATTGTCATCACTTTCATGCCTCTAATTAACTTGCATCTGTTTCGTGTTTGAAGTTTGTAACACTTGCCCACTTTGGCTACAGTAGTTTATAACCCAACACTAAACATATGTTTATGTTTACTGCACACTCGCTCTGAATCCTTTGACTTAGCATTGTATCAGTTCATTATACCACTAATGGAGAACCTATGAGACAGGGCTGAAGCTTAAGTGGCAATCAATTGGGGAATCATTTGGAGGTGGTCAAAGAGAGGTAATCAGTGAGGACATGCCTGGCCTGACATCCAGAAATGTTGAGCACTTGCCACCCACCCTGTTACCACTGGGACTTTTAGCACCTCCAAACATGAAACCACAACAGCTTTCAGCAAAACTATCATCTGGATCTTAAAGAAAAGACTAAAATCCTTTGCTGTCTTTGCTCCAGAGACCCTCAGCACATCTCGCCTACCTACAAACTAAGTACTCATTGACTTTGCAATAGGGCTAATGAGATCTTCAAAAGGATTTTAGAAGGCCAGGAGGGAGAGGCCACATTACACATATAATATATAGCATATTGTTAGGTGATGCTTAACTCCTGCCCTAACTGTCAGGTGACAAGCTGGTGTTCTGGTGCCTGCTGAGGTGAATATTGAGGTCCAGTTGGCCATTTAGACCAGTTTTACATCCATTTGCATCAGTGAAGCTGCTTCTGTTTTCCACCAGACATGGTAATGATGCCAACATCTGGGTGAAGTAAGCACACTGACTCTTCATAGCCGGAGCCATTAAGGTGATGCCTAGATAAATGTGTTTATTTTTCATTCAGATAATAGGATGCTCCTTAGAGCTAATAAATATTTACTTTCCCTTGCATTGCTATTATCTCCCTCATTGAGAACTGTAATTAACATCATTGATCATTTGTGTAGTTTGCCTTCTAATCCTTTTCTTTTGTGCCATGGTGGACTGAAACTGCAATGTGCATTATGTCAATACAGGAAAAGTTATATTTGATCTCTGTCTTTGCACTGGTCTGGTCTACATGGGAGCTGTGCATAAGCTGTTCCTGTGACACTCCACAATATTTTACACTATCCCTCCAATTTAAAAGGGACAACCATAAGCAACAGATGTGCTCTTGCTGATGACCCTATCACCAAACACTTGAATTAGCTGCTTCCACGTTGTTCATCATTTCTGGATGGGGAAAGGCAGCCAAAACCTGGAGTTCTTGTTGGAGCAAGTTTCTATCACCAAACCATAGGGCAGGTGGCATGCAAATACTGCTAGGGACCCAAAGGTGAAAGGACCTTCCCCTCACTCTCTCTCTGCACAGGCACCGGTCTCAAGAGGTCATTTCAGACAGGTCATTTTCTGCAAGAATGTGATCCCCATCTGACAACTGAAAGTATCAAGAGTCTTGTTTTGACTGCATACAGTGGGTATTAAATAAAGCCACAGCCATGACATATAAGGATGTGCTCCCTCATAGAGCCTGAGATGTAGAAATCAGCACTGTCTTGCTGGTCAATGCTACAAAGCTGGTTTGCAGCAACAGATATCTGACCAAGCATCTTCAGGGCTACTGTTCTTCCTGTTCAGGAGAAAGTATCAGTTTACAGCCATCTACGGTAATTTGGTTTTTTTCAGACAGCAAGAGCTACACAAATAATAGATGTACAATAATAAAATTTGTCCAGTAAATTGGCCTGGAAAGTAAAATCCTCTGCGCAGCTTTTATTTTTTTCCTGACTTCCATATATCCACATAAGTGTGAGCACACACTGAGAGGCACTCTGTGAAGAGCCTCTGAGGAGAAAAGCCACCCCTGGCATGAGAGCCATTGAAGGACCTCAGCACCCTGGAAGTGTGGCTGGAAGGGCCATCAGCTCCTTCAACACCCCCCTGCAGAAAGGGCCATCATTAGAGTTCAGCCAAGCCTGTCACGGCATCGCCTTATCAAGGACAATCCATCCCAAAGCAACTACGATTTGCTTCCCCTCTGTACCTGGCTGTATGTGCCTTACACCTGGGCTGCTTTCCAGTAAGAAGAAAGCTGGAAGAGAGTCACCCAGTTTCTGTTACATCCACCTGCATTGCTTCCTAGCCTATTAGAAATCCGGAACGTGAAAGACTTCTTATTTCTTTTGTTTTGCTTTTCTCTCATCTTCTCGGATAGGAAATGCCCAGACTCCTCCCTAATTTGGCATAAATTCAATGCACCTATTCTCAAATCTTCAGAGCAGAGAAGAATCCATTAAGCTCATTTCCATTTGTTCTAGCAACAAATCAGTATATGGAGACATGAAGAAAATAATTTTGAATTACTTTTTCCATTATCTTGTTCTCACTTCCTGCCATTTCCCATTTGCCTAGCCTGGCTTCTTTATTCTCCTTGCATCTAGCCCATAGCAATTATCTCGATATCTAGGAAAAAGCATTAGGTTTTAAGATCTCAGGCTCCCTTTTGACAAAGGCTTTGCTATCCAGAGACGCTAAGGGGAGAGGATTAAACTTCCATCTGTTTGCCTTGAGGGGGCAAAGCAGAGAAATCAGAGAGAGGTTTTCACGAGATGCTTGTGTGATAACACTGCACACTCACTGGGCCGGAAAGTCTCAGGTAAGATGTATTTGCTCAGGAGTCATCCCAGTCACCAACTGGAATGGGTTCTTAAAAATTCACTTTATGCACAGCAGACTAGAAAGATTCCTTCAGGTCCCTTCCTCCAGAGTGTCTGCCTCTCTAGACCTGTGCCATCAGCAGCTGCAATTTTTCGGACAGCAGTGAGGAAGTGGCTTGACCCTGCACTCTGCTGAAGCTGGAACAGAAACACCAGAGTGCCTACAACAGAGGGAGCAGAGAGACCCCACAGAGGAGCAATCCCATCCCTTTGTAGGGATGATCATCCCATGGTACAGACAGGGCAGTAGGTGGTAGGACCAACACCTGGCGCCTGCAGCACCCCAATCCTGGGGTCACTGTCCCTAAGGAGAGGGGGTGCAGGAGCCATTGCAGCCTGGCCCCTGCACCCTGAGCTGGCACTGACCTTTCTGGGGACAGAGCTGAATGTGATGTGACTCAGCAGCCTCCTCTCCCTCACCAATGGCTGATGACTCATTGTATTTAGTCCCATTCTTCATGTTTTGGGGAGAACAAACATAAACAGCAGTAATTGTTGCTATGTCTCTACTGTTTCCTCCCCTGGCCGAGCAGGGGTTTTCCCACACACTCATAATTTTAGAGCAGCATTTTAAGTACTTTATCTTTTTTTAAGAAATAGTGTGAACACTTTCTTGACTGGTGGAAAAAGAAGGAAGGAAGCTTCAAAGAATTTCTGATTTAGTGCAGAATCTGGGGAAAAAGTTTCTCTAACCTGTCTACAGAAGAGGACTGGTCTGCTCTGGGCAGGGAGCTTTGCCACAGCACAAAGCAGATTGCTTAGCAGCATCCCGGAAAGTCCACATCAGCCCTGGAAAGATCAGTTGTAAGAATGACTTCTCTAAGGACTTGGCCCAGGAACATGGTGCCCCTGGAAATAAGTCTCTTGGGAGGAACATCGATGATCTCAAAGGCTGATCTGGAGACCTGGCTGCTGGCACACATCCTTGCCTGGGAAGTACATACCTACAGACCTATAGCCCCTTGCACACACTTGTGCATATACAGGTATCACTGCACATAGTGATCCCATCTTTGGGATCCCATTCCCTCATCCCATATTTGGTGGGAATCTGTAGCTCATATCTGGAATGGACCTGAAAAGTTCATGAGAACTGAAGCCTTCTTCCTAGCTGGAGAAAATATAGATTGGCCAGATGAAGCAGGGAGAAGAGCAAAGAATGTGTGGTCAGCTGGACAGAGCACTCAACTCAGGTTCTATTGGATATGTTGTTAATTATACAAAAACATTAAACAATTATAAAATAATTTATTTACTACTGATATAAAAATCAATTACATAATTACATTAAGATGAAGACTTATTTATTTATAAATTTTATAAACACATATTTTAATGTATTTTAGAATATGTTTAACCCAAAGCTCACCAAGTTAGATGCATTCCTGAGAGACAGGAGACCTTTGGTCCAGCTTTCACTTATGCAATAGCCAGAGGACTGTTTAGTGACAGTCGTGGCAGTGACAGTGACAGCGGCCCAGCAAGGCAGCCTGACTCAGGCTGGCCCCAAGCACAGTCTGCCAGCCTTTGCAGCCTGCACTTAGGTGTTAAATTCAAGGTAAGGGCTTATCTCTGTGCTCTCTCTGCAAGCTGGCCTGAAAGCCAGGAGCTGAAATCTTGCTGCTGGACACCTGCCTATGCTGCACACCTGGCAGCTCCCACTGCTTTGCAGCCAGCTCTGGTGAAGGATTTACCCCTTTCTGGGAGTTGTGAGCTTTGGGAGTGATGCCTGGTGCAGTGCCCATGGAACACAGCACCGTGAGGCCCAAACTCACCTGATCCACACACTGTAATACAGCATCAGCAAAGAGCTGTATGCCATTGAGTTCAGCCCCATATGCTTCCTCATGCTGGCTGCAGCCATCCCGTCAGATCCTTGCCCAGTGCAGTCATCCACAGGCTGCAACAAAAGCCTTGATACGCCATGGGAGCACTGAAGGCAAAAAGCCGACTAGTCCCTGTTGTATTACAGTGCTGGGATAAGTTCATCTGTTACTATTTATGTTAATTTTGCATAGCATACATGGATATTTTCAGGGGAGAAAATAGGTTTTTGCATGCTCTGATCTTCCCTTTGTGCCAAATTCTTCCACCATGGTCTGGGCAGAATCTCCCAGTGACTTTTTCTGGTGGTACTCCAGTGTCCAGTTCTGAAACCCCATGTTTGTTTCACTGCTGCTACTGCTGTTCAACTGTACCAGACTTTTAGAAAGCTGCTGGTGAAACACTAGTAAAAATCAAGGAAAAACGGATTTAGTATCTGTAAGTCCAGATGGGCAACTGAGGAAAATGTCTGGCTGTGGAAGAAACAAGTGAGATAAGATATTCAAGTGAAGACTGGAAACTATCCCTGTGTATTGTATTTCTGATTATTTTCACTCAATAATATACATAGCAGATCTCTGTAATATTGCTGTTGTTCTAGAAAAAAAAAACAAAAAAACCAAAAAAACAGAGATCATCCCAGCTGTGATTAAGTAGACACCAGGCCATCTGTCCTGCAGCAGCACTTTCCTCGAGAGCAGACAACTCATGAATCCCAATACTACAACTTACAAATTTGTCATATGTAATGCAACTACATACTTACAAATTTGTCATATGTAATGAAATACTCTGGAAACTATTTGTGAGCAAAGAGTTCCCAGGATATTTCATTTCTCATTACAGATTTGCAAATCGTTCATGAATGATCCAATATTAATGTGTAGGTAGGGTGCAGCCCCAGCAGGGATCCATGGCTTCGATAAGAGATGAGCTGTGTTCAGCAGGCACTCAGTGCTGCACTGCACGCTCTTACAGACTCATCAATTGCCACTGTAAAACAGGGAATGTCGCTGAATGTTTGGCCATGTATTGAAGATTACTGGGGCACTATAACCTGCTTGCTCAGACACTCATAGGGGAAAGTCGAATGCTTCCCACGTGTGGGCAGCTCCGCACAAAGGGCTGCTGGAGCCCTCAGGGCGGCGGGTGCGCTGGCTGCAGCACGTGTGCAGCCCTGAGGTGGAGCAGACTGTTTTTCTGATACCATGTACATAACACTCCACCCAAGCCTCCCTGTGTAAATAAAAAATAAAGTCAAATTATGCCAGTAAAGAGTGGATTACACTGGTCACTGGGAGTGCTTGTGTATGTTCAGCCATAACCTATGATAAAGTGCTTGCCATAAAATTCCTCCTGGAGCCTGCAGCTCTCCTGGAAGCTGCAAGATGCCGGCAGAACCACCAGCATCTTGCTTCACCCAGTGGGGACAGCGAAGGGGGCACTGAGGAAAGGGTCAGAGACCCAGAAGGCTGCACAAGTCCCTGGAGCCGTGGGGGTCCCTCTCCCTTCCAGGAGAAAGACAGGAGTGCCGATTGCCCACTAGATCGAAGGAGACAAAGTTCAGTTCAAAGAGGTAAAGAGTGACAACCTTTCTACAGACAAAATTATCCTGCAGTCAGTAAAGCACAGCAGCAATTGGGACAGATAACAGCGAGTAATGAAGGCAGAGATTACAAAACTCCACAACCAATCCATCCCATAGCAAAAAGCTGCTGTAAAGCAATTTTAACCCAGCCTATAAACACAACTAGAAATGTTATGCTTTGGTACAGGATGTTTTTTAAAACAAAAACACATGGCAAATTTCATTTGCATTATGATAAATAAGTGTCTCAGCAGGTCCCAAATTTGGTGCATTTTTTACAAACAACAACAAAAAGATTATTTCTGTCATCTGTTGATGCAGGAAAAAAAAGTGTTTCCAGCTTCTGATATAAAAGTTTAACAAAAAAATCACTTCCAAGAGAATACTTGTTTTATAGTAACACTTCTATAAAGTGTTCTATACTTTTCATTTAGGAAGACCCCCACATTTGGACCTGTCCCATCCTGAGAGGAGATTGCTAGTCAGTGGAGGCTGGCAGAGCCTGGCTCTACTCACCCACCTGCAAGTCCATCGTGAGGGAACCACTCTCCTATCTGCTCTGCCACTACCAAACAGTCAGGTGGAATTGGGTAGGAAGAAACATAATTGTGGCTGTCCCCTACAGTCTCCTGGGGGAAAAAAATCAAGTAAGGGAAAGGTTACTGTGGAGTGGTAACAGCTGGGGAAGCTGGGAACGGTACCTGTTGCCAGGGAGAGTTTGCTCCAGCGCAGGCAGGGCGTCCTGCACCACCGGCCCTGGGAGAAGAGGCTGAAGAAAGGCATCCAGGGGAGGGAGAGCCAGAGCAAGGACGTGAGATGAAGAGCTGCAGAGAGATTGCATCCAGTCAGAGCAGGACCCAGATGGCTGGAGGGGAGATTCAGTGAGGAGGTTTTGTGAAAAAACCATTGCATGCGTTCGTGTAATTAAAACGCTGACCATCATGCACGGTATGTGACAGAGGGAGATCATGGCTGAGAGTGCAGCTTTGGGCACTGGGTAGACTTAGAGAGCTGGTCTTCTGCAGGTTTAGCAGCCATGTGATTTCTTGTGTGCAAAAGATTTTAGGTGATGGAAATCTTTTGCAGAGAGATGTGGAAATGGACAATCCTGTCAGCAGCCAGACTGCTGCACAAGCATTTGCGTTTCTGCACTTGCTCCTTTGTGCTCCCCTTGCTTGCACCATGAAGATGCTCCAGAGCAAGCCCAGGAGCAAGCCCAGAGCTCCTGCATGGAAGGATGGGAGGATGGAAATGCATCATCTGATGGCTCTGGAAAACAATCACATAAAGCTGTGGCTTTGCCTGAGGCTCATGAGGTGCCTGTAAGCACAGGGCTAGTGTGGATTTGCCTGGGGGCATTGCTTTGGAAAGTTAAACCAGGCATAATTTCAGAACCTATAAACTATGCTCCCTCCTGAGCACAGCCTCACCATGCAGCAGGGCCAGCACCCTGTGCAGGAGGAGCAGACCTCCTTCCCTTTGCACTGTCAGGGTGCTCCTCCCTATGCCACCTGCAGAAAGGGCCACCTGCAGCCCAGGACAAGGCTCTTGAGCCAGGTGAGATGCTGCCCTGACAAACACACATCCACATTAATTTGGTCCCTGAACTGTGTCCAGCATGGGCTTTTGCTCCCCCGCCACCAGGCACAGCCAGGGCACAGCTCAAGGGAAAAAAGGGACTCAATGGCCACCGGTGCTGTGACTGTGACTGAAGGCTGGCATTGACTCCGAATTCCCCTCCATGCTTTAGCAAAGCTCCCCCAGAGCCTGCTGCAGCTCTTCAACAACAGGCCCACTGCGAGAGCAGGTATCCAGCTTAGAGCTCAGCACAGCCCTGCCAGCAGCAGGGACAAAACAGCCCCTGAGACAGGAATGAATTATGCACAACCTTAAGTATTTGCAGGATAGAGGCCTTAGTTCACTGGGTTAAAATACCAGAACAATATAAAACACCTCTACCTCTGGAACCCACTGCACTTCATAAAAATGCTTGGGACCCTGCTGGAGCTAAGCCATTGTCGATAGCCATAAAAAATTGGTTAATAAATCTTCTTCCACTGATGAAATTGCTACTTCACAGCCAGAACTCAACAAATTGAGCATTTCAAAGCAACCTGCTTGACACAAGCCCTGATTTGCACACCAATACAAGTATCCCCAGCCTGGGCAGGACCCTGAGCCTGCACTGTTCCTCCCTCCCCATTGTCACAGTCAAGAGCCAGGAGGAGATTTAGTGCACCAATATTTTCCTCCTGAGTGACAAGAAGGGGATTTATATCTGCAACCCACAGCACAGGCTCTTGGAGTGAAATGATCATAAAAGCAGAGACTAGCCTGGCACTCAGCAGCCACACTGGCTACACCACTGGCACTGCTGGGGTGACAGTCCCCTGCCCCCCAGAGCCTATCCTGGAGAGATGCTAGAAGTTTATCGTAGTACCACTTCTACCTTTTTTTTTTGTTGGAAAACATGTAAAAATTAATGTTAAGAGAAAGGCAAGTGCTCATTTCCTTGCTGCTCCACAGACATTATTCTGAAAGTTCAATCTAATAGGTAAAAAAGCAATTACAGGAGAGACTCCATTCTTAACAAGCTGTCGCAAGTCAGTATTTTTTAAATGCAGTCAATAGCAAAGGGGAGCCAAGTGTGATAACTAGAAAGAGAAAAATACTCTTACATTTCAGTTCTAATAAAAAGGTTCTTAAAAATTGAGTCACCCTATATTCATGCCAGTGTGTTTTTTTATGAAGTCAGGGCTGACTTGTTCTCTTCCTTTCTGCCTACAGGGGAAAGAGCAGGGCTCGGCTGGGAGGCAGGACTTGCTTCCAGGCAGAAATATTTATTCAGTGAAAAGCTGCATTTAAATATTGATGTTTCAACAGAACTTACTATTTGCTTAACCAAATGTTACAGATTTGCCTAGAGAATTACAACGGGGAACGAAAAGCACATTTTAAACCCTTTTAGTAACACTGAATGATTTAGAAACAGTGATGAGCAAATCCTAAATTTTTCAAATCCATGTGATTTGTGGCTCAGATTTCCTGATAAGTTGTTAGGATTTGGGTTTGCAAGACAGGTGTTTGGCATTTCTAACGCCCTACTCCCTTTAGGAGACATCAAACCAAGCATTTAACTCTTGCGGTCTTGAAAGTTCAAGTCAAGGTGGTTTTTGTTTTGCTTTTCCCCCTGAAGGTCAGTTCAGGATTGAATCCTTTTGTCAAGGTTGGCTGGAGAGCAGAAGGCTCTGTTAATCTGCAGGCACTGCGGCTCCCTCCTGGCTTCCTTCCCTTGCAGTTTGTTTTACTTCAGGATTCACCCCCTGGGATTGTAAAGGCTGCAGATGAGGGTTAGAGGTGAAACAAAGAAAACGAGGTTGGGTGTTTATTTAGAGGGAGCCAGAATTCATAATGTTGGAGACACTGGGCCCCTCCCAAGAGATAACCGTAATTTACCAGCACCTCTCCACCATTTGTTTTTCCCCAGAAAAAAAACACAGTGACAGATCCAAAATACTACTTCCCCAAGTAACTCCTAGAACCAAAACAAGGAGAGTTTCATTCTGCAAAGTGACCAGACACTGGAACAATACAAATATGCTTCCAGCGATCTCCATGTGGGAAAGCATCTGAAAAAAGAAATAAAGACAACTTTGCCTTCTTCAAAGACTTTTTTTATTCACTCGACTTGTGCCTTATGGTGTGGGGTTTTTGGACCGTAGATGTTTTCTCCTTGGTAGATAATCTTCTTACCCCCTCCCTTTTCAATGAGAAGGCCAAATTTTGCTTTCATTTATTCACTGTGGGACCCCACTGACTAGTAGCTAACAGGCACATCCCATGCCACACAGCAGCCTGGTGATATATTTTCCCTTCTTCATACCTTGTTTTAATAATCACAACAGCAGCAAGAGAAGGAGCAGATGCACCCATTACACATTACACCTAAGAAAAAACCTTGCTGTTTTCCCAGGCTTTTTTGGGTGTTTGACCTCCAGGGCATCACCCATTTGCAATGAGATCCCTGGATTTACAACAGAGCGAGTGGTTGTACAACAAAAACTGGATTCCGGGGTCCTGATAAGAAAAGACAAGCGTCCTGCGGCCAGAGGCTGACCAGTCACCCCACCGCTAATCGGGCTGGATCGGCTGACGTCAGTGGTTTTATGCTAAACACACACCGGGGTGAAAAACGAGAGTCGCGCTCAGCTCCGGCAACCCAGCTCCAGCGCTCTGCTACCAGAAGTGGCTGCTTACTTTCAAGCTCTCCGCACAGCCTGTAATCACTCAATATTGAAACCAGATTTACAAGCTCTTTAGAGGAGAAGTTTGTGATTTCCAAAGCAGACGCATTTGGTATTTCAGAAAAAGGTCAAGCCCCCTGTGGAGTAAGGGGTTTTTAATAGAATCAGTTCAGCAGGAGTTAAGAGGAGACATACCAACCCAGCGACTCGCAAAGCCAGGAGAGGCAGAGACATAAGAAAAGCCACAACCATTATTGTTTGGAGGAAAGAATCAGATAAAGAGAGGGGCACAGGCTATGCTAAATTAAATCTTGGACATTTGATTTCATTTATTCCAATCCGAGAGACTTTCTCAGTTGGAAATAGAGAGGGCTGTCCTTCTTACGCTCCCAGGCTTGCAGGGGTTTCAAAGAAAGGAGTGTTTGTTATTGTCTGCAGGGAAACCTGAGAGTGCTCAGCACAATGGCAAATCCAGGCTCTTAACTCAAATGCATTTAAAAGGATAGCCTTCGATTACTGTCTCACCTCTTCAGCCTCCAGCCAGGCTCTTCAGCTATTAATATGTCAGCTGGGTGAAGTGGTTGTCTAGGTCTGCCTTGTTTCATGCTGGTATAGCATCCAGCAGCTGGGAAGCCCAAGGAACATCGCTAACGACCCTCCTCGTCACAGGAATACAAGTTTTCTAAATAGTGCTGGGGCCTGCAGGCTATATAAGCAGTCACTACAGAAATACTAGCAATGAAGCTCGCTACTGCTTACTCCACCACCCTTTAGACTCTGCAGCCAGAGTTTCACTCAGTGAAAAGATTCGGAGCTCATTCCATAACTCACATAGCTGCTGCCAGACAGACACCAGAACTCCTAACACAATTTCCTGAATATAAAGGCTTTAAAACAATTGGAAACCCAGATTTCATACTGTCCCAGTTTTGGCTGGGATACAGTTAATTTTCTTCTTAGAAGACTCATAGCCCAGGAACTCCTAGGCCATATCAGCTACCACACCTTAACTATAAGTACCACACCAGGTAACAGAACCCCAGGAGATGGCAGCTGCTAACCCAAGCCCCAGCGCTCTGTGGCCCTGCTGCCATGACTGCAGGGGATGGCAAACAAGCTCTTTTCTTCTTTAAAACATCTCCACAGCAAGGGGCCAATTAGAGCATCCTGGTCTTACCAGCCTTTTAATGGCAAGCATAAATAGGCCCTTATGTATTCAAATCAGCGGCAAATGAGTGGTGAAGGTCACAGGATGCTTAAATGACTATACAACATGCTCCCTCTGATTGCTAGAGAAGGCACTTAAAAGGTTTAGCCATCAGATCTTCTAACTTGTCTAGTCATAGTAACTAATGGTGCAGCTACAGAAGGTATTTCAGGTTTGTCTCTCTTTCAGCATCAAGTTCCCAGTTAGCCATTCCCAAAAATAATACACTTGGCAGAGCAGACAACTGCCCTAGATTTTCAGATCAGTGCGAAGGAAGGGCAGAGCTCTTATAGGAAAGCAGCAGTTTGAAAGGTCAGCCAGAAGACGACAGGCTAGATTCCAAGAGAAGTTGTGGCCACGTAATTTCTTAAACTTCAGCAGCAGAAAGAGGTAGAAATCAGAGGATATACTTCTCTGCATTAAAAGCAATTCTCCGGGCCCTTTGAAGAATTAAGAAGTGTCAGCAGCTCAAGGTACACAGATGAAACTAATCCTTCTAAACTGCACTTTAATATTGCAAACATGGGCACAGTGGGACCTTGGCATTCCCAAGGCTCTCACAGCACTTGGCCCATATGGGTGTTTAACTGTTGGGGTAAGTTTGCAGTATCAGTACCTCTGTTTGCACAGCCAAGTGACCAACTTATCTCCAACAACAACCCTACCACGTCATTTAAGTGTACTTTCAGGAACACGAGCCTGTGACTTCGAGGGGCAGGTCTTCCTTTGCATCTCGGGTTGCACATCCCAAAGCAATCTACCATGTGCAGCAAACAGCACTCGGGATCAGAGCATTGCTGCAAGGCTGTTGTAACCCTGTGTGTGCCATCCCCTTCTCACTGCTGGCACTAGTAAGACCTCAGCCTCACAGCCAGAACAGGAGGCAGAAGTATTTGCAAAGCTTCTTAAAACATAAATGAATAGCAGACTCTTGCCAAGTTTTTTTCTTCTGAAGCAGCATGTTGGATGCTTCTTCCACCATGATGTGGCATCAGCCTTTTAAGCGAGTATACTTTAATTACTGCCAAATATAATAAAGCCAGAAAAATAAATATAATAAATTCCTTGAATAATCCAGAGGTTGTTTGTTTTTAGCGACTAAACACTGAATAAATGAAATGATCAAGTGAAGCCAACAAGCAGAAAGAGTAAGAAACAACTAAGTGCACAAATATTGGCCAGGAAGAAAAGCCACCTGTACAAGAATAGTATATAGGAGGAGGCAGAGATTAAAGTATACAGTTGATTCTTCAATCCCACACAAAACCAGGAGCATATGATATTTAGTTACATGATAGAAGAGCAAGGCTGATGTTTTCCACTGTGCCCAGAGGGGCTATAAACAGAAAAAAAAAAAACAACCAAACCACTGCTGAATAGGCAGTGCGGTTTTGGGGTTTCCTTCTCCTCCCCAAAAATGTTCGGGTGCAAAAGGTACAAAAGGAAAATACATCATAGAAACAAGTGAGACAAGGGAGGAAAACCAGCTCTGAAGAATTAGGAGTCATTTTCTGACACATTTTGCACAGAGAAGTCTTTCTTCATTAAGAGAGAGGAAGAAATAGTTATCTGACAAAGCTTTGGAAGAATTCAATGAGGTTACGAACAAAATTCAACAGCCAAGAATTGAGGATGTGGGTTCACTGCTACTTGAAGTATAAAACAATAAAGCTGCCACCTTCATTCTTGAATAACTACCTAAATTCCTTCACAGAGCAGGAAAAGACTCTACTTTCAGAATCTAATTGTTATGCATGGCATTACCACGCACACCTTGATTTGTTTTCCACTATCATCCTCAAGAAAATATGTTTTCCAAAACAAAAGTCACAAGCAAGTTTCAGACAAAATATATATATATTTTAAAAAATCTTTACAATAAGTCAGGAAACATAGGAGCTTGCATACAGTTTATTATAATAACTCAATTCTCAGCTCCCTACAGTTCAGATAACCCTGGTGACAGTGTTTACAACTTCTAATTTTTGCTTTCACAACTCTGAAGCAAATAATACATTTGAGTGTATTTTACTCTGTGCAAATAAGACAACTTTTGGAATCCTTCAGAAGAAATATCCAAGATTCTGTTTGCAGAGGTCCTTTGTTTCTCAAAGATGATTTATGAGAGTTTTTGTTTTAAGATAAAGTGCTCCTGTCCAGCAGAACCCAAAGGCCTTCAAGAGTTCAGAAAGTAAGTTAGCTCAGATTAAAAAATAATTGGTCATACAAATTCCAGCTTCCCATGTCCGCTGTACATTCCCCAGTGGACTAGTGAAAGAATTTTATCATTGCTGAGGTCTGAATGTCTCATTTTATCACAGGTCATGCAGCAGTTCTCGTGACCAGTCACAGGCACCATGCATTCCAAGTCCAATTTTGCCACCTGCCCTTTTTTTGAATGATGTCCATGAAAACTATAGTGCAAACGAGAGAGCATTTGCTGTCGCTGATCTTGCAGTCTCTTGTTTTCACTCCTGAGCATCCTCAAGGCCAACATGATAAGGAGCACCAAGATTAGCCCACCAGCTATAGGAACAGCAATTACAGCTGCCCTGAACCATAACTCTTTCGAAGAAGTCAATTCCTGCACCTTGGTGATGAGATTCCTGCTGCTGTCATGTTGATATCTGCTCCCTTGTCCTGCAAAAGGGAATGATGTAGAGCTTATTTCAGGTTTTATATATACTCTTTTTCACATATAAGCAACTCCCTTAAATCCCACACAAACAAGTTTAAGGAGCAACTGCTACACTCCGCAGTATATACAGAAAATACCCCTAAGTAAGGAAAAAAGAGTTTCTAAGTCTGCTTATAACATGCAATTTCTTGCCCCAGTAGCCAGTTTAACTAGGAACACCACTGGCACTGATTCTTAGAAGCCATGTCAAGATGGCGAGAGAGACTTCCAACATTAATGCACACAAAAAAAGCAAACTGGCTCAGATGTTCCCCTGCATCCAGCCATTCTCTTCTCCCTCTGGTGTCTCTACTTACATTAACAACTAAATCAATAACAGCAGATGCACAAAGTTCTGGCTGTTGCTGGCCTGATGGCCGGAAGAGGGGTTTCAGTGAAACTTTACTGTCCTACCTGAAGCATCTCCCCTGGAAGGAGACAAAACATCATGTAGTCCTCTGTAATTGCACATATCTTCATGACAGCACTCCAATGTGGACATGGTGGTACCAGAGTGGTTTTGTGCTTGTTTGGCTTGGCAGATCTCAGCTGTGCTTGCAATAGAGTCCAAGCAGCCATGAGTAAGTGGGGAATGTGTATTCTGAGGATCGAGCAGTCTGGAGAAGCAGGCGCTAAGCTCAGATTTGCACATATAGCCGGTTGCAACACAGTGCGCAGCATCACAGTAGCATCTGATTTCACCTAAAAAAACAAAAATTGTGCAAGAAAGGTAAGAATTTGGTTCTCTAAGGACATCTCACCATATATCCTTATTAGCCATAAGCATCACACAACCAAACTCGGTGCCAGTTTTGAGGTACTTCTCTAGACTGTGGATCCACAAGAGCTGAGGTTGTTTCCTTCCCATCACTGTACAGTGCCTACCTCGTTGTAACCTTAATCCCTGTAAATGCCTTGGGGCACTTGCTTTAATGACTAGTACTATAGTCCTTTGAATTAAAGCAAGAGCATTTCACTAGAACAGGGACTGGGGAGGGCTTAGGGAGGGGGAGGGAAGGTCACAGTGGCTTTTTTTTTCCAAGGTAAATAACTAACAAGACCATTTTATAGCTACTTCCACTCGCTGTCAGCAGTTGCAGTTAACCACATTTCAAGTGAAATACCAGTTCTAAAAGCAACATACACTTTCAGTCCTAGAAGAAAGTCACATCTATGCTTTAACCATTAAAACAGCATTCTATTTTTATAAAAGTAACATTTCTTTTAACTGGGCTTAAGCACACAACAAAAATATCAGGTTTAAATATTTATGTGACAAACTAAAAAAAAAAAATCGGAACTGCTGAATTGTTTATTACCTCTCAATAGTGTGCCAAAATTTAAAAGGTTTAACTAACACCTTATAAAGCTATTAGCTAGAACCATTACCATCTAAGTCTCTCAGTCAGGAAGGTTTTACTGTGTGAAACTGAGCAACTATTTGTAATTTCTCCAGAAAAAGAAATTCTTTAACTAATTATTCATGCAAAAAGGTTTTTTTATCAGCATTATAAAACTAAAAAGTTCCAGTTTATAATTATTCTGCTCATCAGAGACAGTGACTCTCAACTCAAATGTAAAGTTTTTTAATGGAGTGAAACAACAAGGCTAAAGGCTCCCCCTTGCCTATCCCCAATTTCACATCCAATCCAACATGCAGTAGAAAAGAGGAAACACTTAGATTGAAAATCCTCTACTGGCTCTATGAAAAATCTCAGGAAACCTCAAAAATTTCTGAAGGAAGCGATAAAAAAGTTTCCTTCATAAAATTCTTCATTTTGTGCTCTCCAAACTGCTCTGTTATGAATTAAACATGTCCTGTGCTGTAGTGAAAACTTACTCTTTCTAGGCAAGTTGCAACTCAAACATAATTCAATGCCATCGAGCCAAGGTTTAAGAGGAAGCCAGATTTCGGAGAAAATCTTGGAAGAATGGACTTAAAACTACTTCTGGTGGGCCTACTGTTCTTGCCACCATAGTAGCACCAAGGCTTTCAAAGTCGACGGAATTGTCAGATGTCTTTCTTCTACAGGCTGCACTTCAAAAATCAATCTACAGGCTTCCCTGCTGCCACCCCTTCTTATGATGTTACCTACAACCTATATCTAAAAAAAACTGTTCTGCAAGATGTTAAAAATCATCCCAAACAAGTTCTCTTCCCCTTGTCGGGCTACCTTAATACTTTCTCCAAAATGCTACTGCAAGCTTCAGGCCTTGAAGTTCCCGCTGCTCTTTAATAACTCTGCTTAATAGAAGCCAAATGATGGAGTGTCTCACTGTCTCCAATCCAATTCCCTTGGGCTTTCAGACCAAGTAACCTAATTTTACATGAATTCACACTTACTGTCATCCAGCATATTACAGAAAAAAGGACTCAATCATTTTCTAAGCATTCTATATAAGGTCTTCCCCTATCCCCTCTGAAAAAATAGTTTTCACAATTTTTGCACTGTATGAGTGTTAAAAGTAAGATGCAAACATGGCACAGTACCAGAACTGACAGTTCTTTCATGATTTTCAGCCTAGTACAGGAATAAAGTGAAACAATACACACACTTTCATTTTAACTGCTTATACAATCGCATTCAAAAATCTACATTTTACTGCTCTAAGACAATCTTATAAACAAAATCTGACAGGCTAGTCATCAGGTTAATTCAACTGCTTTTTAATTAAAGCCACGTTTTCAGTGAAACAGAATGGACTTTGTATTACTGTATTAAAACTGTATTTCTGTCAATTCATAAAGTTTCTTCCTGTGCTATGCAAAAGGCCAGGAAGGGTATTTAGTATTTTGAAACAGTGAACAATGCCCTTCTGTTCCCTCCTCTTTCTTGTTACTGTATGTAGCTATTAAAGAAAAATGTCTGCTTTTAGTCAAGATGGCTACAGGAGAGACTGCAGGCTTCTCTTAAAGCTTTTGAAGTCAACAGCAGCCAGAAGTCTGTGATCCCCTAATTATATCATTATCAGGCACATAGTTTCAGTATCTGCGACTTCACATCACTCAGTCACTCCCTGTTCTGCCCGCTTTGATGGGGCCAGCAGGCTCCCCCCTGCACGGTGCAAGGCTGTTATTTAGGGTTAATTACAGCCTTCCTTCCAAAATAAATAAATACCGTCGCACATCACCACCACGCTAACTTATCCTTTACCCTCCTCCCCGGAGCACGACGATTACCGGCAGCCAGCGGGTCGCCTCTGCCCCGGGAGGGCGCTCCCCGGGCGGCCAGACCACAGACCACAGTCCCCAGCGGGCGGGGACAGGGCCGGGCGCGGCCGCCCCGCCGGGACACCCGCGGGGCCGTGACTGCCCGGCACCGGCGCCCAGGTGGGAGGGGAGGGACGCGAGGCTCAGATCCGGCGGTTCCGCCGCCAACATCGCTCGGCGCGGGGTCCCGACACGGTGCCGGGCCCGGCCGCCCTCGGGCAGCAGCCCCCGGGCATCCCGCTCCCTCCGGCGCGGCCCCCACAGAACACGAGCCCCGCAGGCAACCCCGGTGCCCCGCCGCGGCCCCTCACCTTTGGTGAGCAGGACGGCCATGGCGCACAGCTCCAGTTGCAGCCAGATGAAGATGTAGCTGGAATGGCGATCCATTTACCCGGCGCCGCTCGCCACAGCCCGCAGCGCAGGCACGGCCGAGCCGCCGTCGCCCGCCCGCCGCTGCCCCGCCGGAGCGCCGAAGAGCCGCTCGCTTACGGGCAGAGTCGTAGTGCGGCCACCGCTTCAGCGGCGGGCCGGGAGAAGGGCCGCGGCTCTCTGCCTTTCCCTCGCCGCTCCGCCGCGGCCGCAGGAGCAGCACCGGGAGCAGCAGGGCGCGGTGGCGGTGCCCGGCGGGGGCTNGGCGGGTGGGCGGAGACTCGCTCCGCCCCGCCCCCCGCCCGGCACGATCTGCGCTCCACCCGCGGCGCCCCCGGGCGGCGGCGGCGCCGGGCGGGCCGGGATGGCGCCGGGCTCCGGGTGCCGGCCCAGGGAGCCCCGGAGTGCTGCTGGGAGAGCGGCCGCTGCCGGCACCCTCACTCGCCGCCTTAGGTTCGGGGCTCTCCGGGGGCGGGGGAACGGGCTCTGCCGGGTCCCCGAGATAATTCCCTGCGGAGGCAGCAGCGTGGGGTTCCACTGAATAACATCGTGCTCTGACTGCGAGTTCGGCGGAGCCTGGATGGATGGATGGATGGATGGATGGATGGATGGATGGATGGATGGATGGGCAGCCCTCAGCCCCGGAGCGGACCGAGGCGGCGGCCGAGCCCTCCCGCCCGCGGTCCCGGCGCTGCCGCCAGCCCGGCCCCTGCCTGTCCTCTCCCGACCCGCAGCGCTGCACGACGCTGCAGAAATGTTGCCCGAGCGAGAACAGCGGCGGTTTCAGTGCAGCCGGGGCTTTTTTCCCAAGGTTTTGGAAATTCTGCGCTTGGGCTTGGCGCAGCGCAGGGCCGACAGCCAGCGGCTGGAACCACGGTGCAGCTGGGGTGTCCATCCCCGGCCCCGCGCCGCTGTCCCGGCCTGGGATCCACCCTGCGGCTCGGGGCTCCTGCACTTCGCACACAGCCCCGCAGGGTCTCACCTTGCTGCTCACATCCACGCAGCAAGGGCGGGCCAGTGGGACAGAGCCATTAGAGAATATACCCTGAAGTAGCTATTCTCCTTCCCGTATTTCCTTTCCAAGAAGAGCTTTGGGGATGGAAGCACGAGGTGCTGTTCTACCACTGAGCTCAAACACAGCTTCTGTGGGTCGTGTTTAGCTTGGACAGTTTTCCTTCACGTGTTGGTCCTGAAAAATTGTGCCACTTAATTAAAATTTCTTTGCTAAATTACTTTTCTTCGCTAACTTACTTTTCTTCTTTCTTTCCTCATTACATTTTATAAGCCTTGATTTCTACAGCACAGACTGTTTCCCATTTATGGGCAAAACGGTTTACATATTTGGGTCCACTACTAGGATTAAAGCTATTGGATGATGTGTAGAAAATAACAAAAAAATTACTTGAGAATTTTAATTTGAATTTGTTTTTGTGAGGCTTTAAAGACATTTTCAGTAGGGGACATATTACCTCGTGTCGGAGACATTCCTCCCTGAAAGAGAAAGGAGGAAATATGAAATCTGAGATTGAGATAACTCCAATTTACTTTGGCAGAGAGGAACAGACTGGATCTCTGTCTAATTAATGCTGATGCCATCACGTTATAATGGTTTTACTGTGAGTCTTGCGATTTGCATATGTATAAGATAGATACACGTGTGCTGCGCTGCAATCTTTACACTTATGTTAGATATATTTGCACTCCACCACAAAGTAATTTTCTAATTCTTGTTTCTGTTTAGAAATTACAAAAACAGCGAGAACAGCCAAGCTATATCTCCCAGTCTGGCACCAGCTATCAGACACTCATTTACAAACATACGAAAATATCATTTATTATAACTTAGAATCATTACAGCAACATGTGCAATTCTGCTTCTCCTGTTCCTATCACCGGTGACAAGCGCATTTAACAGATCTCATTTGTTATATGCAGTACCGACAGACTGGAAATGGCTTTTATTCATGGAGCCACATTACTGCACTAAGTAACATGAGAGACTCCCTGAGTATTATAAACATCCTGGCCAAGGGAGCACAGACAGACTAACCAGAGGGCAATATGCTTGAGATCAGTTTTATGCAGCAAATTTCATTGACAGCTGTCAAGTTTAAATTGTGAAGTAAAGTTTACTGTAAAAAATTTGCTAATTCTGTATGCTACAAGGGTGCATGAAGTACCAAAAGTGAGAGACAGCAGGGGTCACTGCCCTGCCTTAGTGCCCCCCAAAGCAACTAAAGACCCTTTTGGAAACCTGTGGATCGAGTCAGAGTGTCAGGAGGGTTTGACCAACTTACTGTGTCTCTTCACTCTCTGCTACACTGCTCAGAGAGATGTGCAAGAATTGTGTGGGGTCCTCTGACAGACTATAACACGAACAAGATAATTCCATTTCTGCAGTGCTAATTTGCTTTCGTTTTAGAGACAAGAGGTAACAGGGCCAGATTGTCCTGTAAAAAAGGGACAGGAGACAGACCCAGCACAAAGCAATAATAACGACATGTTCTGCAACCAGAAGGAATGTGGGATAATGACTACAAGGAACTATCAAGGAAAGCGTCAGGAGCCTGAGGCTGCATTACGTGTCTCCAGCAGCCTTGGGAGAGCAGCCTAAAGCCTCCATTTGAACGGACTGCACAGCCTGTAGTCAGAGCCTGCAGAGCACAGGGCTGCTCCCTCCCACCAGATACGGTGAAGGCCTTTGAAGACAACATGAACAGAAGGACTCAGTTGCAAAATCAGCCTCTGGGCACATCATGGAAAGGGACTGCTTTGGGCAGCATCCCACAGGAGCATGTTCTCTGCATCAGCTCAAAGCTCCGTCATAGATGCAAAATTTTGGCTTTAAGAAAAAGAAATTGCCAACTAAAACAAGGGATCCATCCAATGAGTCTTTGCAGCCCACACAAATGCTGGTTTGATTCTTTTACTTCATTTTAAAAGCCAATAGTTGCAATGCCAAGTTTCTGGCAGGAGGACTTTAGAACTGACGGGTCCTTCTAAAAGACCAATTCAGATGAGCACCCAGTGTCCTGTACTGTTACAGACCAGGATTTCTCATATCAAGCAAGCAACTGCTTGGGACAGTACCTGCTCTCCTCTACTAGCACATTCCAGAAAGGGCTCACTATTTTCCGCCAGGAGCATGTGAGCAGTGCAGCCTTGCAAGAGCCTCCTTCCAAATGTCAGGGTGAAATCCCTCCAGCGAAGTGCCAAATCACATCCATCCCCTTCTCCAGAATCTCCATGTGCCTGAAAGTCCCAGCACAAGCATGAGAGGATGGCTGCCATGAGGGGATTGGGCCTTCCATATGTCAAGGAGGAAAATAAAAGGAGCCAAGACAGAGATCAACCTGGCAGCATTTTCTGAGTACAGAACTTTGAACGAGAGAAAAGCTCTTCTCTGGCTCTGGGAACCCAGCTTTAGAAACTTCAACTTCCTCCCATTGTTTTGCTTCTTTCATATATTCTCTTTCTCTTTTCTGCGTGAATTGGCATTAATGCCTGTCCCTGCTGCTACTGCTTACTCTTTATGTGCCACCACAGCAGCCTGTGTGCAAAACTAAGCTACAGCTTCAGCCTGCAGGTGCCCCTGATTTAGGTAACTCACCCCAGAGAAACAGTTTTGGATCAAAAGTAATTCTTTCATCTGGCAGCTTTGAACACTATCATGAATTCCTCATCCCTCTGTAAACTAGCATGGCATGTTGGCAACTCACCACCATTTACCCCAAATGATTGGATGTAACTCTTCTGTCGATCTCTTGTGAACAAAACAGTGTTTTCACAGTATAATTCACTTGTTTGAATCTTTCAACCATTAACCCTCCCCCCCAAAAAATTTAGGCAAAAATAAAAATGGATTAGAGCTGCAATTTGGAAATCCTTTCTATAATCACCTCTATAGTCAAGGCATCACCTCAGCCCTGTCCTGGGAAGACCCACATTCCTCATGGAGATGAGGATTTGCATACTGCTGGATCTGCATGTGCACACTGGCATTTTTCAGTACTGCCACATCAGATGCACATTTCACTAGCGAGGAAAGGTTAATACTGCTGCATTGGAGTCATTTCAAATTGGTGTCAAAAGCAGCATTCACACAACATATCCATTCTTTTTTGCTCCTTGCAATTATGATTCGGCTGGGAATTTCTCATTTGGAAATGATGTGAAGTTAAAAACATTGGGACTGTTTAAAGCATCTTCGGAGCAACATTAATCAGAGTAGTTTGGGGGTTTTTTGTTAATTGCATAACACTAGCCAACAAACAACCAGCGTTTTTTGAGTTACTTTGCTAGCATTTGGGATATGATATACACAAGCTAATTCTACTGAATTACATTTATTTATGCTGATTATTGCCTTAAAAAAAATTAAGGCTTAAGCTAGCATAGCTTGGCATGAAGCCCGGGGGCAGGGAACATAATGTGACCCTGCAATTCTTTTGGCTTCCCATTTCTGGGTCTGGACATGTATTTACTGAAGCGAGTAGCCATCTCAGGATCTAAGGCTATGCAGAGCCCAAAGACTGGCTCCTCCAGCCGCTCCCCTGTGACAGATAGGCTGCTGAGCAGGTTCCTTCAATGCTAATAACTCCCAAGGAGCTTTCACCCTGTAACTGGCGCAGTTCAAGGAGATGGATAGAGGCCTGCACATTATTCCCTGCTCATTTTCAGCAGCAGTTAGCGTGTCCCCAGTGAAACTCAGTTACCTACAGACTGCAGGAGGGGGCTGAGCTCCAAAGATGATCAGTGATACATGTTCACCTAAAATAAGTAGGAAACCAGACTAGTGTCTGTGTCGCAGGACCCACCTCTCCATGCACGTGATATATTATCCAGATGGCACCAATCTGCATCCCCCTCAGACACAGGACATGATAAAGAGACACTAATTAAGAGGCCCAGAAAGTGAAGCATTTCCTGCCATGCTCATCACTTTACTTTTTCTTTTTTTTCATTTAAAACTAATCCTTCCTCCCCCAAAGGAGCTGCACTCTTACTCCTCCCAATCAATAGGACGATTTGCATTTATCCTCCTGGAGGCATCGCTCGTAGAAACGGGGCCAGAGCGATCCAATCGATAGGGGAAAGCTGGAGCAAGGCTGGAAAAGAAGCAGCAGAGAGATTTCCCCCAGGGAGAAATGCAAAACACTGGAGAGAGGCAACAATTATTGTAATTGAAGGTAATGAGGCCGAGGCGCCAGCTCCAGCTCTGCTTAACATCATTCAATACAAAGTGAGACACACATGAAGGAGACGGCCCGAGCCCGGCCGGCCCCGCGGCGGCCCCGGCCAGCTCCCGCACCCCCGCGCCCCGCACCCAGCCCCGCAGCCGCCGCCCGGCCGGCTCCACGCCGCCAGCAGCACGGATGCTCCCGGGACAGGCCTGTCTCCCGTGCTGCTGTACTTGGGAGAGTCACTCTGGATCTGACTGCTGCCAGGGTCTCAGAGTCCTCCTTTCCATTTCCCTTGGAGACTCTCGTGTCCGTAAAATTCTCGGTGTGTTTATCGTCACTGTGCTCTGAAAGTCTCGCGCTGAGCACCAAACCCCTCGGCCAGGGCCAAATGTCGTCCTGTCCCTCAGTCCCAATCCCTTAACCTTCTGCCCTTCCCCAACCCTCTCTGCCACCGCAGCCTCTTCCCCTCCGCTCCCCGGTGTCGGGCTGCGACCCCCCGGGAGGACAGAGGGGATGCTGGCGAGGAGCCACCTGTCCTGCGGCTCTGCCGGGGCACAGTGCAGGTGGTTCGGTATCTCTAACCCTGTGCCCGGCCGGCACGTTCGCTGATCCAGGAGCAGAGCTCACACCGGCTTGAGGCGAGGGGTCTGCACTGGACACACTCAGCTGCGCCTTCGCTTTGTATTCCTTAGGCACAGAGCCCCCTCGCAGCCTCGGCCGCCGGAGGCTCAGGGAGCCACCAACACTGGGACGGGCTTATTGAAGCCTCCTTGAGATGAAGGCAGCTGGGGCCGGCACGGGGTGAGAGCGGCGGGTCCGGCACAGGGTGAGAGCGGCGGGCACGGCACGGGGTGAGAGCGGCGGGCCCGGCACGGGGTGAGAAGCGCGGGGCCGGCACGGGGTGAGAGGCGCGGGGCCGGCACGGGGTGAGAGCGGCGGGCCCGGCACGGGGTGAGAGGCGCTGGGCCGGCACGGGGTGAGATCCGCGGGGCCGTCCGGAGCCCCGGCGGGGTGCGGCTGCGAGAGAGAGGCGCTCCCGACCGCGCTCCCCGGGCCGGCGGCGGCTCAGCGCGGGCACCTCTTGCCCTCTGCCGGCAGAGCCGGCCCTAGCAGGGACAGCCGGGGCCTCTACCGCAGCGAGGAACCTGTCCCCTGCTAGGTCAGGGCGAAAGGGCGCTGGGTGGAGGTAGGGGAAGACGCGTCTGCTGCAGGCATAAAGATGAGTAATTCCATGTCCAGGAGACTAAGAGCAGTGCGGGTACACCGGGGCTCACATCAGCATCTATCCGCAGCCACATCCTGCACACAGGAGTTAACATCCAGTATTCAGCCATCACCTCCTGAAACATCCATGTAAAGGTGTTACATGTCAAAATTTATAAACGGTACCTAAAAAGTCAAGCACCACCTATCAGATCTGAGTTATCAGGTGTCTAGAGATAAGATACGGCAAATATTAGGAATTGGCTTTATATCCCAAGCATGAGAAATCATTAGTTACATCCTGTCACAGTATAATGTGCACATGGAGGAGGAGACCAGATACTGGACAAGGCCAAGAAAACCTGGAAATTGAGCATCACTTTGCCAGGACAGAACATGTAGTTCAAGTAATGTTTCTTACAGAAAACTATAGTTTGGATATAGGACATGTAGCAAAACAGTCATGTTTACTAGTGAAACCAAGGCCTCTTTTGAATGAGCCTATTGCCTAAGCAAGAATCTCAGGCTCATATTTGCACATGTAAGACAGACTGTCCACGAGTCTGAACACAAACACCAGTTCCTTGGAGGACTTATCCTAACCTTGGAGGACTTACACCCAGCAGTCAAACCCTGGGTGCCCTGCAGGGCCTGAGGGCTATGTGAGGCTGTTCTCCACTCTTTCAAAACTATTGTCAGCAGCCCCTTCACAACAGCCACTCTAAAAGCTTTTGATGCAGATAAAGAAACTCTCCAGAGATACATTACTTCGTATTAGTCAATATTTATTGCTCAAGCTCTATTTTCTGAGTCGCATATTTCAGAGCCGAGTGCCAGAGATGAGGCAGTCAATGCAAGTCAGGAAAGCCTATACACATTGTAACAGACTGGAGTCTCAGCTACTTAAATAGGCAGCACTCTGCCAGATTATATCAAGCTCCCGTTCTGACAGACATTTAGAAATACAGTAGAAAAAACTGAAGGCAGAGCTAGATCTCAGAGCAAGGACCAGAAGCTTCAAGAAGATGGATATGTATCTTAATTAGATTTTAATAGTTCAGCCCCAGAAAGCTGCTGTTTGAAGTAGAAGGCAGCAGGACATCTAAGTACAGATGTGCAATAAGAATAAAACCTTAATTCTCACTTTACCATGAAAAGGAGAAGGGACAAAAGTATTTGTGAGAGGGGACATGAAGAGCTAAGTCAATAAAGGCTGTGGACTCACTAAAATTCTAGCAGCATGGGATGGTGTGCTCCAAAGAGAGAGTGCGGAGACTTCCCTGCCCTGGCTCTAGGGCAGGATCAGTAAGTACATCAGAGACAGCTTGTAATTGTGATAACTCTGAGTCAGAATAATTGTAAAAAGGACAAATGACAGGGCAAAGGGAGCTGCAGTGAGCTTTGGCAAATACGTAAGAAGCTGGAGGCATTCAATACGCAGGATGCCAGTCAGGGCATCTGAGGACACAAGACCACCACCTCTGATGGGTTTAACCAGGGAGGGTGAAGGTAGTGATACCCTCAGCTTTCAACCAGCCCTCCTTGAGGGACTCCCACCCTTGTGACAGGGACTGCTCATGGCATCACCCATCCCTATCATCTGCAGCCTGGCACTGAATCACCCAAGGAACAGGTTTGAGCACTCTCTGACTGAGAGGATAATCTCAGGTAGAAGAGGAGGATACACAGCTTGTTGCCAGTAACACCTCAAGAAGCCACAAGGGTTCATCTGTGGGAGCACTGCGAGATCAAAGGCAGATCAGGCAGAGGAAAGGAGGGGTGGAGAGAGCAGGGTTGGCAGAAAGTGATACCAAGTGCAACAGAAATTCAGATTCCTCACTGTCTATCCCTCAGAGGCAGCAAGGGGGCAGGGGGGCCGAGTTCAGAGAGCTGAGAGTCCCGGAAGGGGGAAGGAGTGCGGCCCCCATGTTTTCATAACCACAAGTGCAAGACATCAGGGTTACACAGGGCTAAAACACAACTGAGAAGCCTTAGAGTGAGAAAGCAGTACTGATTATTCTCAAAGCACCTTTTGTAAAAAAGAGTATTATATAGCAGAGGGATATTAAACCGAGGTCTTCCCCACAGGTTGCAAGGCAGCAGTGAAACATGAGAGTCAAACACACAGGAGGTGGGGACCAGGACAGTGCTGCCCAGAGCCCCAGAGTGAGAGTGGCTGGGCAGCCACCCCCAAGCCTTGCCCCCAGCCCCCAGATTCACATCTCTGCACTGGTGCTGCCTCTGCCAGGCTGCCATCCTCTTCCTCGGCCATACCTACAACATGCTGCTCTTCTACTTTATTTTTTTTCAGTGCTGTTACATGTTTAGGGAGGAATATTTTTTCTTCACTTTGACAGAAAAAAAGTTAAAAAAGAAGGTAGCGAGTATTGCTATCTGAGACCCAAAGGGAGCTTCAGAGATGAAGTTCCAGTGTACCAAAAGCAATGAAGAGACTAAATCATGGCCTTCAGCAAATATACCAGTCTGCCATAGACTGTGAGCAGGCTGGCCAACTGCTTTGCCTTTTCTTTGTTGCCTTTGATGCTCATTCCAGGGTAGTGCTGCCTGTGGCTGCTGCAGCCCTGTCTGGTGCACCCCCTCTCCCAGCAGCACCTCTATGACCGCCTCCTTTTCTAATCAATTCAATCATAACCTAATTTTCACTTTTTACCATCAAGTCCTAATGAAACAAAACCCACAATGTCTCTAAAGACACATTCAGACTGATATTAAGTGTTTCTCTTTAGGTCTGCATGGAGAGCCTGGCAGGAAGATTGACAAAGCATAGAATGTCCTTTTCCCTCCTAAGGGCAAATTTTAAGCACATCTCTTTCTGACCATGGGGGTAACATAAGAGCTGGTACTAGGAGCCCAGTTAAGGGAAACTGCTGCTGAACACTTAGCAACTGAATGGCTATTAGCATGACAGAAATCAGACACAGCAATCTGCATTAATTAGTATCCCTGTTGTTAAGCCTACATACATGCATTTCTAAATAAATACAGGTAATAGTCATCTAAGTTGCATTCCCATGAATAAAACTGGACTCAAGCTCTGTGCCAAAGGACGGTACCTGCCCTGAGAGATGCTGTTTTCAGAGCAGGGCTGGCACACCGGCAGTAACTCTGCCCCTGTGCTACGTCCAGCCAGGACCATTTCATTTAACCCAATCTCTTTGCCTTTCCCGACACCCTCAGGTTAAAACAAGATCGGCTGATTCATGACACAAATGCCAACTGAAACACTTCCATTTCCACTAGCAGGAGGTCACACTTGATTCAGGTCTGAGAAGCCTGGTGCAGGATTTCTCTGCCTGTCCAAATGGCAAGGAGCTGAGAACAACTACCCACCAGCTGGGCTGCTGGGCACCCGTGTACATCTCTGCTCTTCACATATGGTCAGAACCAAAGCTGCTCAAGATCATCCCTACTAACATACTCTTCAAGCCTCTCCCCAAAGCCTCTCCCCAAAAACGGAACTTCCTTTTACCCGTGTTGCTCACACTTTTTTTTGCTGTATTTACACATGGAGCTGGAAATCAGCAACAGCAAGAAGAACTGAGCTGTTGAACAAAGTGAAGTGGAGTGAAAACTGGCCAAAATGGAGACAAGTCCAAAAAGCTAGCAGGGAAAAAGGATGAGAAATGAGCCACCTGAGTGAAGAGCAGTGAGCGGATCTGAGCACAAACCCCGCAGTGAGAAAAGCTGGTCCTGGCACTCCACTGAGGGAATAAGGGGTGATGTGCCAGGAAAAAGAGATGTGGTAATGAAGGCTAAGGACATGCTGACTGACAGGCACTGGCACTGCCAAACACCCACATGTGAAAAATTGTCCTCACTGTCCCTTCTGCTGGTTTGCAACTTGACAAGCCTGGGAGCCCAGCTGGCACTGAAGAGGTGCTTGGAAAAACTGGAGACAAGGAGTAGGTACAGGGGGAGCACAAGGATGAGGTGCCCCTGAAATTTGAGGAGCAGATATTTGGCAGGAGGACAGAAGCCTTCAGGGACACTGTGTAGGACAGTGCTGTCAGGATCCCTCTCTCAGTTGAGAGGGCCTCTCTACATCTATCTTGGCAAGTCTGCAACAGCGCTCATACTTTCATTCCAAAAATCTAGTACCTTGCTCCAGAAACAGATCATTATTTCCAGCATGCCAAGCTCAGAATTTTTCACTGTGCCCAGAAAACAATTCTTCCCATGGCCCACTCCATCCCTGACTGTCCTGCAGGAACATTTGGGTGAGGAATATCTCACCGTGGCTGAGTTTTTCCTTTCTGATTTCAATGACGCAATTAGGAAAGCACAAATGACGTGGCTTTTTGAGAAGTCATGCTCCTTCTCTCTTTGCTGGCACATCTGCAGCAGTCCTTCTCACTACATTTGTGTCAGAGATTTACTTCATTTATGTTGAAAGAAGGGGTTGTCAGAAATCTGAAAATGGAAACTGAGCCAGAGTCCTACCTTAATCCTTAAAACTACACAGCTGCCTCAGACTCCCTCACAGAGATTGCTTAAAAATGTGGTGGTATGCAATGACTTACCACCATCAACCAGCAGGGACCGGCAGGTAGTGTGTCAGGAGATACCTTCAGCTTATAAAGCATGTTTCTTCTAGAAGATCCCTAAAGCCCAGTATTAAAAATAGTCAGCAAAAATGATTAATTCTCACGATATTTGATTAAAAGTCCTGCATTTTCTCAGCTGTGGTACAGTTGATGATCCTGAACAGAAATGCACATGCCAATTCTGAAGCAAGAGAAATAAATGTTAATTGATTCTCTGTAAATTGGGAAACACGTAATTCTGTCACCAGCCCCCATGGCTCTTATCACAATATTAAACTTCACTGGACCACTACCAAAAACAATCTTACAGCTGATTCAGAAAGCAGAATAACTCATTCACCAGCTTCTTATTTCCACCTAACTTAGTGATTAAGACCGGGATCTTTCAGGGGAATTTAATGGTGTTAAGCTCCCATTTGCCAGGGAAACAGTCATATATTACCATAGGGTGATGGTTACAAACCAGGTCTGAATGTGGTGGACATGGGAAGCAGAGCAAGTTGTCAGTAAAAGCCGGGCAGCATCTATAGCCAGAATGAGTTGGTGAATTTGCACACCCAGCAGTTAATACTCATTCAAATGTTTTCATTCCCACTGGAAAAAATCACACTTACTTCAACAAATCATTTTCCCTCAGCAGAAGGCAGAGTCCCATGGACAGTGCTCCACTGCAGAGGTTCAGTCAACCTCCACGCAAAAGACCTTCTCTTCGCTTGGCTTTCCCTTGAACAGTACTCTTACAGAAAAATCATTAGGAAATACTAGGCATATTCCTGTAAAACTCATCAGAGACCATCCCATTTGACCCTTTAAGAATAGATGAAAGGAACAGAAATTAGACCATATTTCTCAATTGATCTTCAGAAGTATTCAATTATGCAAAATGCCGCCCTACCCCATGCTAGACTCTTCCTCTAGTTATAAAATAACGTGTGAGACTTGTTCAGCATCCAAAATTGAAGTCATCAAGTTCTACAGATGTTGGAAGTTCATGTATAATCATCCAGAAATTACAAGGAAAGAGCTGCAGGCAACTATAAAGTATCATGTCATATATAATCACTTCAGAACCAAAGAAAAATAAAAGTAACAGTTGACTAAAAAAGCCAACAGTGCAGTCAGAGCTGCTTATGCCTTGTCCTACCTGCCAAGGGCACACAAAATCTTATGCTTCTTGCAACAGCCCTCTATATTTGAAGATTTGCATATTGCATATTCCCCTCTTTCACCCTTAGGCTGCCCCAGGCTAAGCCACTCCTGGTTTTTCAGCCCTCTCTGTCATACCATATTTTGGAGGTCATTGTCCTTGTTCTCCTTCAGATTCTTTCCGAAGTGCAGTCTACAAATACAGACTCCACACTATACCTTGGACTGTCCTTGCCTGATTTTGCAGACCAGAACATAGCATATACCTCTGAATTTGCTGTTTTTCTGCAACAGCAACACACTGAGACATATCCTGAACTGATGTCCAAAAGGAAGAAGTTAGTCTCCCTCTTGCAAATTTTGAGGCCACTCCGAAGGACTAGTTAAGGCCGTCCAGATTTCAATGCAGGAGTTAACAGCTGGCTAGGAAGGGAGTTTGGGAAAGCTGGCATCAGACAAGGTGTGTCTGACAGACACACTGCCAGTACCACTTTCAGCTTGTGAGACCCAGATGGACTCTCAGACACCCTCCTGCACAGCTGCTGCACAGCTGCTGCTCCACAGCCATGCTCCTGCAGTGGGCTCTCCCCTGTGCACAGTTGTTCTTTTCACCAAGGAGTTTCATCCCATGTTTTTTCAGAAAAAATGCTTTTCACTTTCTGTACACTACTACCTTGTGAAAGAAGAGATCACATTTTAACCAGTATCATCTCTTACTGCTTTTTCTTTCCTTGGTTCATTGTTGCTGGAACAATGTTTTTTGGCGTTCTTGGGACTTGTATTTAAATTATTATTTAAAGAAATTACCAGTTCTGCTTAACTCCCTTTTTCTTCAGGCTTCATCCCTGAAATTACCTTCTAATTCTGATTTTGCTCAAGACTTCTGTCTATATTATGCTCTTCTCTCGCTTTGTAATCCTGAACAGTAAATACATTACCTTTTATCTTCATAGTCAACCTGTTTTGTTTTACTGGTTAGACTCAAACCTAGAATTTACCTTTTTAAATTACTTTTTATATATATAAAGAAAGTGAAAAAATCATTTTCCATCTCATTCATATAGGTAGGAATAGACACATATATTTATGAAGCTCATTATGGCAACAAGCGCTGGAATTTCTCGCCAGTCTGCAACCCACTCATCGTTTCCCAGCAGATGTGCAGATGATTATGGCCCTCCGTGACCGCCCGTCACGCTCTGTGCTTTGGATGACATTGCTGGATGCTGAGAGGCTGCCTGATCCACCTGATTTTCCAACTACAGAGGCCTGCCGGAACATGTGCAGCCATCGTGCTCCTTCTTTCCCTGTCATCCTCACTGACAGGGCCAGCAACTCCTGGGAAAGCCTTCACCTCTTCTTTAGTGCACAGCCACAGATCATGGAGCCGTAAGGTGTGTGATGTTTCCTTCTGCACTGATGTTCAATCCCCACTTCGTGTTTGGGCAAGGGTTGAGACAATCTTTCCTACTAATGAACAAGTGACTGACTTCGCTTTGCACAACAGCATTCCCTCTCTCATTAGCAATGTTGCTGCAAACTTTCAGCTTCCCAGCTTTCGCATTTTCAGGCCTCTGCATCCCCTCTCTCTGTGGAATGATGATCATCATCTGTGGAATGATGATCCTTTCTCCACCTGACTTTTCCTCACCCAGCTCTTGTAGTCTGCTTCCGCAGAGTTTCCCCAGAACTATTCTCCAAGCTGGAGGGTGTTGTTCTCCTCACCCTCACCAGCAGAAAAATGTGGAGTTCAGTCCTTGTCAACCCAGCCCAGGATCCAGGCTGAAACATAGCATGATTGTGGTGACCATGTGGGCCTGGCCCTCACAGATCAAGGTATGTCTGGGTTCCCTCAGCACTGTTCCATCATTCCTGCATCTCAGGCTATGTCCCAGCCCAGCTTTTAGCCATGTGAAATTCTCCCTTGTTACCCCCTATTCACTCACAGATGCTGGGGCAGGGAGTTCACAGGCTCTCTTCCAGCTCAGCTGCCTCCTGCTCTCTTATTAGGTTGCAAAAAGAGGGCAGAGATGCTACTTCTCATTAAACTAATGTAGCTGGGGAAGCAGCAGCAGATGGCTCTGGCTGGAGAGATTATGTGGCTGTGCTGGGATTCCCTATAAATTCATCTCAGTCAGACCAGTTTTCTCATGATCTGGAAAGGCTGAATGTTGAAGAGCCCTAAAGCAGGTGAGGAGGAGGAGCAGCATTAGAGTCACAACAAATCCCCTTCATAAGCTTCTGAGCAAGGGCATTGCTTCTGGCTCCCAGTGCAGCTTGTCTCACATCAACAGAAATGGGGCTGGCTGCACCAATTCTAGACATCAGCTCTTTTCACTACAAGATTGCCTTGTCAGAAGGAGAACCAAGATTCACCTAGGTGAGCTGGTGTTTCCTCGAAATAAGCACCTGCATTATGACCTAAGAGAAGGACAACATTTGAGAGACTTGATTTTTCCCTAGTGTATGTAGATACCATTGGCTTTGTTAGCTGTTAGTATGTGTGTTAGGCATGAAAAAATCTAATATTCAAAAGGAGTCCGGTAAAAGCTTTCAGCCGTGTTGTTTTAGCTGTTTTTCCTACCATTTATCTTCAATATCTCTGAAAACATAATGAGGTTGGTTCTTTCTGTGTTGAACATTACCAAAGAGATGGTAGGTCTGTCCCCCTATTTTTTCACAGTCTATTCTCTAGACAGCTTATGTTTTAACGTACTACAGGCCACCAAGTTTCTCCAGTCTCAGAAGGGCTAGGTTAAGATCAGGGTTATGCTTCCCTAGCCCAAATGTGGACAGCTGGCTACCCAGACAGGGCAATTTCCAAAGTTTATCAGTTGATGCCTTAAATTCTTTTCCAAAGAATCAGAAATAAATTACTCAAGTTGGTGTCTCCTCTCCACATTGAAAGAAGTGTTCCTATGTATATAAGTCAAGAGATTTCTGCAAGCCTACATATTTTTTGACATCTCCAGAAACATTTTGGGGTTTGATTCTTTTTTTTTAAATTTTTATTTTATTTTTTTAACTTGTAACATTTTGTAGTGGGCATCTGCACCATGGTACCTCAGCTATGGGACCTGGGAAAAGCTGAGCCCTCAGAGGTAGGGATTGCTGAGGAGTGGGGGTGTGATAGGAAAGGGAAGCGAGTTTGTAGAGTTGTCACTGATGGGTAACTTAGATAAAGCGAGTAGGTATGGGGGGATCAGCGTGCCTAGGTTAGAAAATCTATCCCAAAGTTCATGACTTAGATGCATGCAAATGATAGAGGGAATTTTAGACAAGCTAATTCACCTAATATACTAAATTGTTGCAGATAGAAGTACAAACTGATTAATAATCAAGGCAAGATACCTAGTTTCCTCTTTCTTTTCTCAGTGCTTCGACTGGCTGTCAGTTCATCTTGCTTTATAACATATTGGCTGTGAAGTGTGAGTGTTATTTTCTAGATTCCAAAATGCTCCAAATACTTTTTGGGACTCAGAAGCAATTCTTTCCTATTCTCAACTACAATTATGAGGGCCATTCCCATAATTTCTCCCAAATCCAGGCGAGTTTTCACTCCGCCTGAGTACTGATCAGCTGTTAGTACACCCCAAACGCACAGAAGACATTGTGACCCTTCCAGCTGCAGGGCTACATTTGACCCATGAATGAGCAAGTAAGGGACAGGATCTCCACCCAGGTCACACCCAGGGAAATGTATTCTTAATGAGAGATATGGGTTTGTGGTACAGCGGAGGTGTTTTGGCACAGAAACCAGCCTGTGTCCAAGCATATTTGGGAAGTCAAATACACAGGAGCCAAGTCTCAGTTCTCACATTAAAATCAATCAATTAGGTTCTTAATCATCTCATTGCAACATTCTGTTTGTGCTGCCAAGCTGGGCTGGTCAAGAGAATTTGTTGTCTCTCCAGTATACCCCAGGACTAGCATAACAGGCTAGAAAATCCCACATCTTGTGAGAGCTGTCAGGGCCTCTTCCTTTATGAAGAGAGAAAGATGACAAATCAGGGCAGAGAGCAAAGAGAATGGGCAGTCACAGCATTCCCATTCTCTTGTCCAAGTTGTCTGCCTCCCAGACTGCAAAGGCCAGAAATAAAATGAGCTTATGCAACACTGTAAGAAGCAAGGAACACTTAGGTAGAAATGCGGAGGAGAGCTGGTGTCATGGAGCAACAAGCTGTGCTAAATGAGAAGATGCATCCAGGAAAACAAAGGTGACTGGCAAGGTTCAAGAGGACTATCTTGCTTTATACCCATCATGGATATAATAAAAAACACTTCAAAAAGCACATATTACCCTTCCTTCAAGAAACAAGGAATCCCCACATAACTGCTCTCCCCCATGAATAAAAGCACCTTGTGAAATTGTCTCTGGGAGTCACAGCCTGCAGTCCCCCTCTCTCACCAGCTTTGCACTGAGAATGCAGCTCCAGAAAGTGCCAGCAGGAGCCAGGGCCTCCCCAGCAGAGACTGAGCACTGCTACATTCTACTTCCAAGTTCTAGGTTCTAGGCACCTAACAATTCAAGTTCTCAATGCACAGAATGTTTTTGGCACAGGCCTTTTGCCATTGTAAAAGGAACCATTGTGTGAATCATCACTGTAATCAACAATCTAAAAAAAACTTAAATAAACCTGATTGCAAAATTATGCCAAAGGAAGGAGAGATTTCTTTCTTAGGTGATGTTGCTATGAGTAGAGCTCTTACTGAAAAAAAACATTTGGAAGAAAGTAGCTTTGGAGCCTGAGCCTGGAAGGTCCAAACTAGCATCACCTCTCCTCAAAGCTGAGCAATAAGCCATAGCCTCAGTAAATGGCACTTTGATCGAAAGCTATTCCTGTGTCTCTAGATGCCCACAACCCCTGGGTATACTCTCTCATGGTCTCTCATGGTCAGAAACTATTAGCTTCACATCACTGTTCTTTGGCATGGCAGCTCTCTAAAGAAACAGGTTGCAGCTGTACCCAAGTATTTGGCTTAGCTCAGCGCAGCAGGAGATGCTGGAAGCAGGGGGTTAACACGTTGGAGTAACCACAGCCCTTCAACTTCCCCTTGCAGCCAAATTCAGAACCTGCCAAGTGCTGCGTTCCAATAAAACGCAACTCACACAATCTGTAAGCGCAATAAAATAGCTGTTAACAATTCTGTAACTCCTTCTCTTTTAGCTTGTAAAAGCCCGAAGGTCAGCTGGAAGTCAAGCTGCATTTCTTTGGAAAGAGGGCACGCCAATCCCGGGTGATCAGTCCCTCTCCTTTTGCCTCATCCTCTGGGGTTTCTGAAGGGCAAGCACTGTGCCTGGAGGGGGTCTTCTGCCTTATTCCCTCTACAGGGGAGCAAACAGAGCAGAAGGGTGTGGCCAAAGGGGAGCAGGTACCAAGGGACCTTGCCATTCCAGGACAGCTAAGCTCTGCCTTTCATCAGCAGTGACACTGAACATCTCCGTTTGGTTGTTTGGGGGAAACAAGCTGGTGTTTCCCCTTCTCTGGACTTGCCACTGCAGACTCTCAGGACCATGGAGTGAAAAGGGAAGCAATTTCAAACCCCGTCCCTCTAAGAAGGAGCAAGTCTTAAAATCACCTGGTGACCTCCAGGCTGCTGAGGTCTGGGACTAGGTATGCAAACCCAAACACAGTGCTCCTGCAGTCATGTATGTTGAAATTTAGGGTCACCAATCAAGGGACAAAAGTGCTTCTGCCACATGTGAGAGTGGAGAAGTGAGACAGATGCAGAGGAAGAACAAGGGTAAGGGAGGCAGGAAAAAATCATCACCACTCCCTCATCACAAAACACTTTATTTCTAGTTTGGCAAATCAAGTGAATTTACTTGTCATCTCCAGGGTCAAAAATCTCCTCATTTAGTCATCGAGATTTGGAGGGACAGAACATGCCAACACTTAGAGTAAAAACAACCAATATGAAAACTGTACTTTCCCCAGTAATTTCCCTGTTGTGTCCCCAAGTCTATAAAATTCTTGAAAGAAAGAACATTCAGACAGGCCAGACAGAGGGCTGAGCCGCACTGCTGGAGCAGCCCTGGTGAAAGCTGCAGTCATTGCAAAATGGCATAATCCACTTCAGTTAATTACCAGTTGCAAGAGCAAAGCCTTCATGGCTGGAACCTTTTACTGTTTTAGCAAATGCTATGTTATTATACTTATATTTCACATTGAAGTTCTGATTATTTCAGCTAAGAAAGGAGGGACTCAAAGGGAAAAAACAAAGAAGTGCACTAACCTGCGAAACCAGTTCAAACACAGGCTTTAAGATCAAGCATTTTTTCCAGGATGACATAGGAATACTCAAATCCCTGCTCTTCCTAACAGGCTTTTGCCTGCCATTACTTTATAGTAGCTGAGGCCAAGGTCTTCAGGGACAGGTTTGGATGAGCACTGCGAGGGAGGATGAAAGGTGAGGCTGAACACCATGAGCAGGCTGAGTATTGCCCTCCCCTCCAGGCGCTGTGAGCCCGTGTGCACAGAGGAGATCCTAAGGTATGGACATATCTGCAACACTCATACAGACCAAGTGCCAACCTTTAAAATTTTTTTTTTTTTAAGAAGTGCCCTTTAGAAATTCCATTTGCCAAAACACCTTTTGGCAAAAACATACAACAGCAGCTTAGGTAACAATAAGATGCACCAAAATAATGGTGAAACACATTCGGGTTTTTACCCAGTCTCGGGTCTTCTGTCCAGATTTAATCGGGGAAAAATCTGCGTGCTTTGGGGATTTGGTTACAGAAAACCAGCTGTAGAGCTGGAAGAAGACAGAGCTTTTCCAGAGGGAGCTGGTGCGGTTTGTGCCTGGTGAAGAACTACAAAAGTTCAAATTGCCCTCGAAACGATCTCTGTTCTGCACTCTCGTCTTGGAAACAGCGTGGAGATACGGTTAAGGTGTCGGTGCTCAAGAGCCGGGCAAACAGCACATAAATCCAGAAAACAGCCCCCCGGGATAGGCCACACAAGGCTGGCATCCCATCACCTTCATCCGCCGGTGTGTGCCTCCCCCCCTCGCGCTGCTGCTGCCGCCGCTGCGGGGAAAACCTCCGGATGAGGAGAGTTTTGTCCCGANGAAGCGATGGAAACAATGGATGCGGAGGATGTGATGGAGGCGATGAAGGTGACGGAGGCCATGGAGGCGATGACGGTGACGGAGGCCATGGAGCCGCNTGCTGCCGCCGCTGCTGGGAAAACCTCCGGATGAGGAGAGTTTTGTCCCGAGCCCAGCGAGATCCATGCAGCCCGGCCCCGCCGTGCTGAGGGAGCGGGGGCGGAGGGAGGCGGGGGCGGCGGGGGCGGNGCCGCTGCCCCGGGCGGGTGAGGACAGAGCCCGCGCGCGCAGCGCCACCAAGCGGCTGAGGCCCACCCAGCGAGGAGGTTCCAGCGGTAGCGCAGCCGCCGAGGTGGAAGATAATGAACAGAATGAAACCTTCATAATCCAAGAGGAAATGGCCGACGACCTGTTACACTATCTGGCCAAGAAGGCCAATGGCGGTCTGGCTTATATCAGCAATAGCGTGGCCAGCAGGACCAGGGCAGTGACTGTCCCCACTGCTGAGGCCTCACCTCGAGTACTGGGCTCAGTTTTGGGCTCCTCAGCAAAACAGGGCAGCGCTGGAGCATGTCCAGAGAAGGGCAATGAAGCTGGGGAAGGGTGCGGAGCATAAGTCTGGTGAGAAATGGCTGAAGGAGCTGGGGGTGTTTAGCCTGGAGAAACAGAGGCTCAGGGCAGACCATACCACTCTCGACAACTGGCGGACGGGGCTGTAGCAAGGTGGGGGTCAGTCTCTCCTCACGCATAGTAAGTGACAGGAGGAGGGGAAATCATCTCAGGTTGCATCAGGAGAGGTTTAGATTGGATATTTCTTCACGAAAAGGGTGGTCAAGCACTGCAACAGGCTGCCCAGTGAAATAACCATCTTGAAAGCGTTCAAAAGATGTGTAGATGGGGCACTCGGGGACATGGTTGAATGGTGAACATGGCAGTGATGATTTAATAGTTGGATGCAGTGATCTTGGAGGTCTTTTCCTTTATGATTCTGTATTTCTACATGTACTGTCCACTGAGAACTCTGAGGGAGTGATAAGGGAATGGCCCTTTAACAGCAGCAGGAGACTGACAAAAGGAGGTGAACAGCAGCAGGAAAACAAAACTAGGGCGAGGTAGATGAGGCCATGATAGTTAAAACTTCAGCATCAAGAGAATAAAAATGCAATGGAGGATAAAATCCTACCTGGAAAAGAGAAATTGCATGGCTGAAATATCACACTTTGGCGCCAGCATGAAGAGGGGACACAATCCCTGATCATAGATTAGGATCACTATGACAGGATGTAGCAAGGAATTTAGGAGACACGAAAGTGTGCTGAGAAGACAAAAAGCCTCAAATAATTAAAAGGAAGAGTAACATTTCAAATAAAATGGCTCTGATAGCTCAAAATGAAAAAAAAAATCAGGCTGATTTCTCAGTTCACAGAAGTCTCTAAAGCCACTACAGCCTACTTCTGCATGGATTAAAATGCAATAATAATCTCTGTGTTTTAGATTAATACCAAAAAGGAGATTCAGATAAAAGTATTTCCCATAGCTCACAAATGCCCTGTCACTTATCCCAGGAAATTCCACAAAATGTAAAAGTACACAGAAAATATGGTATTTAATGATATTGGATACAACATCAGTGAAAATTTCAAATCTGTGCAGAACTCAAGTGTGTAACAAAACGAACAGGCAAATCTGATTTAACTTTTACCTTTTTCCTCCCCTCAGCAAAGTACTAGATTGTCACAGTTTTTTTCTTGAATTCAAGGGTTTTAGGGTACACTGTTTATGACAATACTTCTCATTTATGTACACTTACGTGAAAAAAATAAAATATTAAAGCATTAAAAAAGCACATCAAAAGCATCACAACTGTGCTAGATTCCCAGGTAGAAATTCTGTCTCTTGAATAACTCTGTATAAGTGAATTAATCACTCCAGCTCTAAAGAGAAAATCTTATAAACTCTACTACGATGAGGTACAAAATATGAGGTTATTTCAATATTTCTACTTGTCAGCCTGGGATGCTGTTGAAAAAATATGATTAACAAAATTGCCTTTGAGAAAACTCTTGTAATAATCCAAATCCCACCGGAGTTGAACAAGGCAGTAAAAAGAATAGAACATCATTAGAAATATGAGGGTTTTTTTTCTAAACAACTACATAAGAAGTTAATGGCAGGTTTCTTTTAGGTGGTCCCCATCTAAAATTACATATCACCATAAAAGCCTGAGGCATCTCAGTGTTTTCATGCTAGATCTTCCAAAATCTAGTGCCCATGGGTGGGCACACTGGATGTGAGCAGAAGTTAATGTTGTGATATGAGCAGCTTACCTAAAAATAGCAGCAGCTATTTGGGTCAATGCATGATAACGAAAACTTGTTTTCAGACTACTAAATGCTGAGTAATCAATCTATAGCATGCCTGAAGTGAAGTGTCTTACTAAGTAATACCCAGAGATGATGTGTATCAATCCCACTCCCAACTGGAAAAGGAAGATTGTTGTGAAACTCAGACCACCATTATGCTTTTCCAAAGCCATGAAGAGCAGACATGTGAAACTGCAAAAGCATGGAAAAAACTCCCATGAATCACCTACCAAAATGTTGCGTTCTGATCAATAAACTATTCTAAATTGAACCTCTAATCTCAAGTAGTTTGAAACAATTGCTGACATTTCAGATTAAAATATGTCAGTCACGAAACTACACGTAACATAAACTCCACTTAGTTTTATATTGATCAAGGACAATCACTACTGACTCTGGGTACTAGAGAATTAAACAAGTTCAAATATATTAACAATTAAGAGAGAAAGATATGAATGTTATCTAGGAGAAAAATACGGAGATTTAGGGGCTTATACCAATGATTATTCTAGGTGGGGTATCAGAGCCCCCAAATTTGCGACATTGATTTTTAAGCAACAGGAAGCCAGTTTCCAGAGGAACAGGGGTCTGGCCTAGCATTACCAAAATTAGTTCTGAGTTGGCAGCGCTCGATGCAGTTCAGGTGAGCACTGACAGCTTGGTGTGGTTTTCCGAACCCTCGTTTTGGTGGTTCTCTTGCTCTGTCCCTCCAGAGCTGGATGCTTTTCATGTGCCAGAGAGATTCCCACACTTTGGAGTTTCCTCAGATACTACTGCACTAAAAAATCCAATTAGGTAAAGAAGTGCCAGCTGAAGCAGAGGTTTTTATCAGGCCGTGCACTAGTCTGTCTCTGCTGAGCCAGGGGCAGCACTGGACCATCTCAGACACACATTCTGCACACCGACTCACACCCCAAACCAAACAGTTTTAGCAGCCACAGAAGTGAGGTGGATTGTCTGGAGAGTGAGAGAAAACACATGCAGAGACAGAGCCTGCATCTCTCCAGGTACCAGCACAAGGGCCGAGGTGTGCCAAGCACCCGAGCTGGCCCAGGAAGCGTGGCAGATCCCCAGCCTGGCTGGCTGCTCAGCACCCGCAGCCAGCGCACGTGCTTGCTCACAAGGCTCCTGCAGGGGAGCCTGCAAGATCCTCACACAACAACTAAGGAGTTCAGGAAATGCTCCAAACTCATCAGATGGCAGATGAGGACAGCCAAGCAGATTTTCTCTCTCTTGAGAGAGGTTTGGTATCTGATGAGACAATCCAGGGCAAGAATAGCAGTTCAGAGTTAGTTAAACAGGGAATAATAGTTGAAGAGGAATAGCATTTCCTTGGACATACTGCTTCCTTTATATACCAAACCTATTAAAGATGCACTGTTTACTTTGGGACGGGTGCTTTTTTAAAATATATTAAGAACATGATGGATAGTTAGACCTTGATTTATGCTTACCTGAAAGCTCATGTTGTTGCTGATAGAGTAGTTTGATTGTTTTGTTCAGACACACAGCAGGTACAAATTCACAGAGATGAAATTTTGAGATGAAAGCATACACGCATCCAAACCCCAGAAAAACATGCCTAACTAGGAGCAGTCTCCATGCACCAAGCCCTTGCTCTCTGCACATGTAGCTCAGAGTTTTAAGAGCATTTGCCATTTGAGCTTACAGCTGACCCAGGCATTACTCTGACCTGCCCTTCAACGCCAGAAGGTGCCAGCCCTGCCCTTGTATGGCTCCTTGGTGTGAGCCCCGTCAGCCTCTGAAGTCTGACATATTTACCAGGCAGCTTTCTGCTGGGGCTTTACTCCCTGGACCACTTCAGGGCTGGCAAAAAGGACTCAGGAGGAGCTGAGGGAAGCAGTAAGCAAGGGTCTGTTCTTTCTGCCGGGAGCTGGGTGTTAGATAAGCTGTGTGAAGTCTCATGCTCATTGAGCAATCCTTCCAGTGAAAAAACCTCTGAGGCAAACAAGAGTCCTGAAAGATCTTGTCCTATCAATGATACATATTTTCCACTCTACACACACCCACATCCCTGACTCTAATTGCTCAGGTGAAGAGGTGTCATAAGAATACACAACAAATTAATTATCCTTTTAAAGTTACATTAAATTCAGACACCACCATAGGTCAAAGGGAACTCTGGGAATTCTTACCCTAAAACCAGAGCAGTACTGAGAGGTTCAGTTATCCATGCTTCTACTGGCAATATTACTGCAAGCAGAAAGGACATTTTATTTAGCAAGTGAAGACAGGGACATGCTGTCAGTGATTTAACAGCTTTTCCATTTAAAAAAATACAGAAGACTTATTGTGAAATTGAATCTCCAACATGAAGAAAAAGTTTAATAAACCTTTCAAAACGTGGAAGAAAGGAAAAGCCTTTACTCTGAGGATGCAGAGCAGCAGCTCAAGATACCCGGGTGGAACTGATGGGACGTCAGAGCCCCTTGGCACCATCACATAGTCAGGACTTGCTGATAAGACATTCACCTTCTGTAGCACCATCTGCCATGGGCTTTGGTTATTTTACCAAATAACTCTTCCCAGGACAAGTTTTCTGCTACTAATGAGGATGCATCCAGCAGAACAGGAACCCCAGTCAAATTCTGACAGCACCCCAATTACACTGAAAAAAGATCCAATCACAGATTTTTGCTCAGAGAAGTATGTAAGACCTTGTCAGCTAATCTGCCTGGCCAGGCAGGAGAAGAAAGCTGTCCAGGCTGTTCAGAACTCTGAGACAGCACACTAAGTGACCTCCATGTGCCAACTTTAGAAATTTTGGAGAATGACAAGGATCAATTTAAGTGACTTGCACAATTCTAGCTGCTGATACTATTGATGACTGTGACTATTTCCCATGAATAATTTTCTTGTAACATACAGTGAAAGGAAGATAGGCCTAATTAAACATTTTGAGCATCGCTATATTAACACAGTTTTCACACCGCCCAGATTAATTTCAAACTGGAGCACAGGGATTAGTCTTTGAGCATGGCACTGCATGCAGGAGTAGATGGCATCCCTCTGCAAATGCTCTCTGGCACGTGTGACTAACAGAAGGTGACAAAATACTGTCACATATACTGAGTAACTGCTGGAAAGATCAGGTTGTTCAAGCTGTGTTTGCAAACCTGCTGTGCTAATTCTGGTATATGGAGCTGTGTAGCACAGCTGCATATGGTCCATCAGATCCAGGTAGGACCCATCCAGGACGCAACAAGACTTCACAGGCTGTTCCTAGTTCCCATAGGAGACAAAACCCGAACGTTCCTTCTCTATAAAGTCCTAGATCATGTGGGTTAGTGCCTTTATTAGGGAGGAGAAAGTGTTTTTTGTCCTCCAGATTCTCAGCTAGCTGAAGCCCGGAGTGGTGGAGAGTCTACATCAGTCACTTCCCTCAGAGAGGCTTCCCAAACAAAAAGCCATAGTTGGAAAATACAGAAATCTGTATCAAGGAGCATCTAGGAAACAATTCCAGATGGGGTAGTACAGCAGCAGCAACACAGGCATCCATGAAGGTGAGAAGGATAAAGCTGCCACCTACAGCTATGAAAGACTGAATCTTTTCAAGCATCTGTTGCATCTTCTATCTCTCCAGAGATAGAAGACAGAGAAACTTAACCAAAACCTAGAAAGACCAATGTGTAACTGGAATCCAAAACTAACACTGCTGAAATTTTTTTTTTTTTTGCAGAAGTCAACATCTACATAGATCTCAGTTGTGAATAAAAGCTTTTGTTTGACTGACTACAGGAAAACAAATAATAAAGTAAAAATGGGAATTCCTTGGATCATATTGTTTTATAATTCCTTGGTCATATTGTTTTATAATCACATCAAACTTCTTCTGCTGTAGTCCTTGAGCATGCCACGACATCCAATAAAATACTACCCCAATGGCACTGCTTGCAGTGTGAGTGTACCAGCTCAGACAACCTCCTCAGGCTCCTGAAGGCTGTTTCTCTATTATACTCAGTAGTTGCTTAGCAAATGCGTAACAAGAAAATGAAGAGCAACATGTGCAACAACAGTTCTTTCCCCAGTTTCTCATCACTTTTCCTTGACCATCTCTATCAAGTAATTAATAAAGAAAACATATCCCCCCAGCTCCAATCAACACCTTCTGAACACATGCCTAGGAAGAATACAAGGTTTTACCCAGGGGAATTTCACTTGCTTTGACTAAAAGGTGTAGAGAAATTCAATAAAGTCCCTTTAATTATCCAGTGTGAAGGATAGCTGGTAATCTTGTAACAGGAAACCTGACTCATTTCATTGTTGTCCTGCTTCAGATACAAGATTTGATAGGACGATAAAAACTGGTATTTTATCCCCTCCTACAAGGACTCTACAGAGTGACAGCTTCTGTACACCACTACAGAAAGTGAAGAGGCTTCTCCAGGTCACACAGTAAGGCCAGGACTGCATTTGCATGTTAGTGAAGCCATTTTGAAGGACCTTAACCCAGACCCTACTCCTTGGTTAGTGCTGACTTCAAAGCAGAACCTGCAATCCTCTTCTCCAACTTGTCTTGCTGCCTTTTCTTGGTCTTAAAATTAAAACATGGTTTATGGGGAAAAGGGGTTTTTACTTTGGTATTTATTTCAGGATCCTTGGGTACAGCACTTCATCCAGGTGGAATGCTCCGAAATGCAGGCATTGTCTCTTTACACACTGAAATATACGTAATTATAGGCCTTTCAAATTAGCATATCTATCAAAGATTTTTTAATGAGAGGCTCGAGTGAACCTTCCATTCTGAGGAACTTCCTTCTTGGATGGGCCTATCTTAGTTAATAAAAATATGTTTTGAAGAGGACTTTGGTACTGGGGGCTTTCAGATTGTTTGGTCTTCTGGCTTAGCAGTACAGTGGATCTCAGTTATCAGACTTGGAAAGTTACGAGTATGTAGGCTAAAAGCACTAAGAATACATAAAACTATAAAAGGGTATGTAAGAGGGGTATAAAAGCAAAAAATCATCCTGGCATCAGTCTAATACTAGTGGAAGTTTGGCAGGCTGTCCCTTCTCAGCTAACAGCTCCAGGGTTTGAAAGGGAGTGGAGGATGGGGAGGAAAGCTATTGCATGGTGAGCAAATACAGAACCCAACAAGGTGTGGACATGGCACCGGATGCTGACAAAGCAGCCACCTTTACTACATGAGTTAGGGAGGGCATCACCTGAAAAGAGTCCACATCTCTGTGTGATGGGCATTTATGCAGGTGGTCTTAGGGGGCTAAAGTGGCACATTAATCCCTCTGACTCCCACATTATCTGTGACTACTCCTACTTTATGGAAGTTTTCAAGTGATAAACACACTAGCACTTTTTAGGCTGGAAAGGATATTCTTCTGTAAAACTGCAAGATCAACAGGCAGTAGTTAAGAAAATTAATTCAAAATAGAGATTTAAAAAAAAATAACCCAAAGTAATTTCTACAAATAAAATCAACTTGTGAAGCTCATTGATACAGGATGTTATAGAGGGCAATATAACAATTAAAAGGAAACAAAATGAGCTAGTGGAAAACAAACCCTCTATTAAGATAGAAGCCACCTTTGCCTCAGCAAGTAACTAAAGAGCAAATGTCTGAACTGGTGAGCGATCCCTTGTATATCCATGCATTTCACATGCTATTTCCCCTACATTTGGGCAACTTCCAAACACAGGATGCAAGGCAAATATGAAAGTTTCAGGAAGAATTTTGTCACTCAACCTTGGGTCTCTAAAAATGCAGAAACAATGTGTGTTCCAATTAATTCATTCAAGATTACTCCCATTTTCTGAGAAAAATCCAACATTTGCATGACATGAAACACAACAGAACACAATGGGTTAAAAAGTGAGGAAAATTACAAGTTCATCTGTCCCAATTTCCCATTGTTGTTGTTATGTATTTCAACTTGCTCCATTTGCAATGTTTTGTTAGGTCAGAGCATTCAGCTTCCACTGATGAAAACCTTATTTTAAAAATCAGTCCAAGCTCACGCAACACAAAAATCAAGTACTGTTTCTGGTGCTGAAAGTATTTTTTAGGAACAAAACACAAAGCATCACATGTTCACATGCCAACACCTTTATCATTCTTTTTTTTTCCAATCCATCCCCTACAATCTTCCCTACTTAACGGACTGCTGTGACATATACACCTCTACAAATATTAAACTAGTACTGCCATCACGATTGCTGTTGTTTTTAAGCAAAGAAAAAGTCACGTTTATTTTGTAGTAGCAATAGTTTCTTTTTTATTTTTAATATACTTTAGGAAACAATATACAAAGCTGAGCTTTTCCACCATTTTCAAACGGTGAGTTGCTCCAATTACACAAATTCAGCGTTTTGTGATGGTTAAGAACAGCAGTCAGCACCAGACTTAAACAGTTAGCTACAACACAAACATCCTTCGAAATGAAATGTCATAATATCAAGACAGGTAAACCAGGAGTTAACATATGACAACTGTTGGGGAGGTGTCTTAAATCATTCTTGTTGAATTTTATATTTCCTTAAATATTTTATACATATTTTTCTGTTTACAAGTTTTAAACAAAACCTCCCTTGAGGAATTATTTAAGTACAAAAATGTTCAACAAGAACAGTTCTAATAAAGAATCCCCAAAAAGACCAGATTTTAATGTGTTGACCAAAGGAAATGAAAACCAGTGTTTCTTTGCTTTAACATGTTTATTACAACAGATACAATTCACATCTGACTAGCTTTTTTTTTTTCCTCTTTCCCCTCCCACAACCATGTTAACATGTTCATTGGGCTATTTCCTTATATTTGAGCAAGTAATGTACTTTCAGCACACATGCCCAGCAGTACTATAAGTCCATTCTTACAGGGTGCAAATGGAAATACGTTTCAATAATTTATACAAACAAGTGGGTTATGCTCAATCACTGCAATTTTAAGCTACTGTACACAGGAATGAAAAGATTATAGAAAAAGTGCCATAGCAACAGTGCCTTAAGAAAAGAGAAAATTAGAAGCATTAAAAAGCTGATAAAATCAGATTTAGGATTTCAGGGGGAAATGGAACACAGAAGATGAAAAACATTTCTCTGTAAAACAGAAATGGAGAAGCACTGCTCTTGACTCGGTGCAAGTGTGGAAACAGTTGTTTCGTGGTATTTTGTACATTGCCCAAACTGTTGCAGCCTTAGACACAGATCGCCTGGCGCTTGCATTGAATTTTAGGAAATGAAAAATTTCTGAATGATAAATTAACTAAAAAAAAAAAAGAAGAAAAAAAAAAACCAAAAACAAACAAAAAAAAAAAGCTAATTTTGCAGACAGGTTTACATGTAAGAGGCTAGGTATTTAGCCACCTCAGCATTGATTAGTTTTGGACGTCTAAGCTCTGATACACATGGCTTCCCATGGCTTCACTCTACAAAATATATTTACAACGTGAAGAATACATCTACAAGAAATCTACATTTCAAGGGTTTTACAAATCATTCTTGTATCTTTCCCCTGAATTTGACTCCCTCCTGTCCCCTTCCCCATGTCAACTTTTTTTTTTTCTGCCCAGCTCAACGGTCCAAAGTCTACTCAAATGCAGCTCAAAAGTGTTAAGACTGGGCATCAGTTTAATAGTTCCTGTACTCAAAACCATGTGCAATTGTTTACAACTTTTCACACCATGAAGGAATTCTGATTCTTTAGCTTTTCAAGTTCTTTAATTTGTTGCCTCAAAAATAGTATCCTGTAAGAGAAAATAAATAAATTAGTATAAACATTTCCATTATACAGATGTATTAAATAAGAATCTACACAAGTACTTCTACAATTTCAGTGAAAGATACCAAGTTCCTTAGCTCTATTAAAAAATTCAGGTATTAAGTTAATTCCCAATCTGTTCAATAACCTACAACCATATGCAGATGCACAAAGGCTTGGTGCATTTGACACTTTGGTTCAAAAAACCAAGCTGTTCTATTTCCATTATGACTGACACACAGTTATGTTCAGGTCTGCTCTTCACTTGAATGTAACTCCCAGAAAAAGCAGGACCCTGGCAAGTACGCCAAGTACCTGAATCATCTGGAGCACAGCATTATATCTGTGTCATGCAGTTTTTCAGATTGTAAAACAAACTAAAGTGCTCAATTTTTTTAAAACAGATGAGTTTCCTTCAAGGTGCAACACTTTTTTTTAGTATTTGGTTCTGTGGCTAGTGGTAGTCTCTAGTTATGGCAAGATCCAATCTCAAAAATATTTGAGACATCATTAAAGGGCATCTAAGAAAAAGAACCTGTAACTACATCTTGCTTAGAAATAAATGATATTGCTTACAACTTTCTATACATTTTTTTCTACTGAACTGACATAAGCAATTACTGTAACTAACAAACATTTGGCTAACAGGACTGTTTCCCAGAATTTTTAATGAACATTTTGAAACAACTTTTCATGATGCTGAAGTGTAATGCAAATGTGTCAGCAAAATAAGAAAATACTCATGCAGAGTTTAGGTTTTATATAAATATTCTATGAAGTCTGAAGCAACCTTAATCAATGCAGAAAAAGCATAAATTCAGCAGACTTTTGTGGAACATTTTACAAATCTGAGCCCAGTTCATTAATTTTCTACAGAAAAGTAGGTGAAAAATTATTAAGACAGACACTGAAAAGATAACATTTAACTTCAAGGCATGGGCATATAAAATGTATCAGTCAATGTAAAGTGCCTTTTCACAAGCTGTCAGTTATGATTCAAACACTGTTTGTGCTTTGTCTAGAGATGAAGTTCCTTCTTAGAAGAAATTTAAGTAGTATTCTTCTGTGCAAAAGTACAGAAATAGTATAATCATTTAAATGTACTGATTTTGATAATCCCATCCTTTGTGAAAACCTCCCCCATCAACTTTGTTACTTATGCCTTGTATTCCACATCTTTGGGATTGCAGCAAAAATAAAAGATACATGTTACTATAGGCTCAAAATCATAATAATAATTATCCATTGAAAGTTTAAGGATACAAAGTGTATAAGAAACAAGGTGCTATTTAACAAGCTGAACAATGACATTTGACATTTTATTTCAGATCACCCAGAGACAAATGACACCTTAGGAAATGGAAACTAAGAAACCAAGCAGTTCATTACATATACTACAGAAATCATTCATGTAGTGAAGTTACAAAATAAAGCTTCAGAAAGAATGGGTATTTTCAATTCTTGATCAGGAAAGGTTTACAAATATATTACAGCCTGCTTGTAAAGGATTGTTTCACTAACTGCCAAAATTCAAGAGCTTCTAGAACAAACACAGCTATTTTAACAGCATGCAACACAATTAAGGTGGCTTCAAACACTAAATCAGAAGCACAGTATTCAAACTGTAGTGTGATTTAATAGTTGGGATAACATCACTGAAAAAGGAAACTGAGTATCAGAGTAGATTCAGGACCGTGACCACTGGTGAAAATTTTGAGTATGTATTTTAATATTACAGTTTCCAATCTTGTACAAAAATATTCAAAAGTGTGGCTGTGTATGGCTTCAGTGATACACAAGACACCAGCTACCAGTGACTTAAGAAGTAAGGTCTACTTTGCTATTAGCAAACATTTATTTTTCCTTAGCTTGTGATGTAAATTACACATGTTCATACTTGCTCTGGCTTTCAGCCTATTGAATCTCTCATACAAACTGTAGTGTTTCAGATCAGGAAAAACTGTGTACATGTGCACTTATGTTATCCACGCAATATGTATGGACAGATACTCCAGAAGCATGCTGAAGACCTGTGAGTTAATAATTTTTTTGTAATGCATTAACGCATTTGCAAAGGTATTTCTTTTCCATCCAACTAAATACAGAGAAATTGCATATCTGATTCTATTTAGTGGAGGGAAACAGGTAGAACGTACATAGGAAGAAAGGCAGCTTGCAAACATGGTAAGTATTGGTGTACTTATGAAGTCATCAGTAAAGAGAACTCATGCAAAATAATGCCAGAATGAAGTTCTAATAACACCTTGAAAACTCAAGATAAGCACAGAGCACACACTTACCTTTGCTCACGCAAAGTTGCTTGAATTTCACATACTCGAACTAAAGACCTTAAATTCTTTAATTCAGTACAAATTTCTGACATATGCACACTTCCCATGTTATGGGCTTCCTCACGTAATCTTGATGCCTGCAGTGGTTACACATAAAGGTTAGGTTTTTGAATCATGCATTGGAAACAACTGGCAGTAGCCAGAGAATTGCTGGATGAGTATGTCTTGAAATAGCAAAGCACTCTAATTTCAAAAGGGAGTATTAAATCAGGAACAATAACATTAAGTCCTCTACAAAAGCCTATTTCAAATCAGAAATAAACAACACTGCTGCCCAGAAACTGTCTAACCCAGGCCTATGCTAAGGCAGGGATAGTTTAGACTTTCCCGATCCTAACAAATGTTTACTCGACCATCTTCAAAGACAGTACGTGACAGGGCTCTGAGTTTCCAAAGTTCCGATTTGTTCAAGTAGTTCAAAGTCTCCACCATATTTCTATGGCAGACTTAAATTTCCCATCTAATCAGGCCTTAGTGACAAAAATAGCTGAATGCTATCTTCTTTCCGGTTACCTTATACATGACAAAAAAAACTTTGCAACCCTCTTCAGGTGTTCTCTTCCAGACAAGCTCCATTACTTTAATATCCCCACTTAGTCAGCCAGAGACAAGCAGAAGTGTAAATTTAAAGGGCATGACCTATCCCATTCCCAATTTGTGCATTTCTCCATGTCTCATCACTGAACTGGATATGACTCCAGAGAACTTCTCAACAGCACCAAGGAGACCAGTATAATCACCCTGAGGCCCTGTGCATTACACTGCAATAAGGAAGAGGACTTCTTGCAAATAGCAAATGGAAAATTTGTTTCAAATACAGCCTTCCATGCAGCATTACTGTTCAGCAATGTTATCTGCTGTTACACCGAGTCTGGCTGAGGTGGAATAAATTCTCCCCACAGCAGTCCACGTGGTGCCGTGTTTTGAATCTGTGACCAAGCCAGCGCTGATAACACATTAATGTTTTAGCTATTTCTAAGCAGAGCCTACACAGCATCAAGGGTTTCTCCCTTTCTCTCTCTGACCCCCTCTCCACCCAGCAAACATGCTGTGAGTGGACAATAGGGGGAGAGGGAACAAAAATGGGACAGCTGACCCAAACTGATTCAGGGATATTCCATACCACACAATGTGTCATGCTCAGCTGTAAACCTGGAGGGCAGTTTCCTAGGGATTGTCATGGTTTGGGGACTGGCTTGGCATTGGCTGGCTGGTAGTGACTGGTTTTGCATCACTTTCCCCCACCCTCTTTTATTCTTTAACCTGCCTTTACCTCAACTCATGACTTTTCTCACTTTTTGCCTAATTGTTTCCCTTATCCTGCTGGGGCAGGGCCAGGAAGCGGCTCTGTGGTGCTTAGCTGCCTACTTGGTACTGCTTAGGTACTCGTAGGCCTAATTTTTCCTTCTCAAAAATAATGCTATTTAGCACAGGTCTTCATCAACTTTTGGCATTTCTCCAGTTCAAAGCAGCATTTTGTGTTCTAACTCCCTACATTAAAGGTTTTCTTTTCTGGAGTACTCTGGTCTCCAGTAGGATGTAATTTCCCATGTCTTCCCTGTACAACCCCAGTTACTAAAATGTTTTTCAGTTTTCCATGTTAAGTGGTTTTTATGAGTTCTGTACTTGAGCTGCTGCAGTTCAAAAATGTTTTAGCTATTACTATTGCACAGCATATTTCTTCAAGTCTGACTGTTTTAGCACATACCTGTCCTGGCTCTTCTAATTTATTTACTTATTTATTTTTCAGTTTACTCTGGCATGTGCTCTTCTGCCCTAATTTCAAGTTACATTATGCATCTGGCAGCTATCTGAAGAAACCAAGACACTGCATTTTCAGCCTCTCCACTTTGATCTATGTTCTTCACTACATTCTGCACCTATACTTTCATTCACTTTTTCTTTTATATCAAATATCTCACCTAAGTGCCTCAAGTGCTACCATGCAAAACTGGTCTATAAACAACAGTACCACGTGAAATCATCTGAAACAGCAGACAGGACAACACAGCATGTAGCACAAAGTACCCAACTGAGTATATGACTGCCTAGCATTAGCTGAGTTTTTTGATCTCTTTATAACCAATAAGAGAAAAAAAACCCAAAACCTATGCACTGCATAAATCTGTTTTCTATATTAAGATGACTTGTGATCACTTGTGAATTCAGTACACAGTGCAAATAATACTTTCAAAACTATGGACCAACACCATAGATAAGTGCCTGTGCTGCACCATTTCCTTAAAGACACTCCACAGCAATGGCTCAGTGTTTGACTCAGTACAGGTTGGCAATGTCTTAAAACTGATTTTTAAAAAAATTAATGAAAAGAAGCAAGAATCCTAACAAGGTCTCAGTCCAGACTGTGCATTTAAGAGTCATCTTGCAAGTTACTACCCAAAAGTCTCCAGTGCAAGTTTGTGCCAGCATGCAACTACTCTTCAAAAGCCCAAAGTAAACTGGGCTAGGTAAGATTATTATCCCAAACAGACTGGATCAGATAGGGCTGCCTGTGCAAGGAATTGAACTAGATACAATAACCAACTGAGTAATAAGTTCCTTTGAGTGCTAAGTTCCAAGCAGCTGAAATGCATGCAGTTTCCTTGTACTACAACACAACAGATTTCATGCAATTAGCTATAATATATGGATGGCAGTTCTACTGGATTTCCCATTATGTAAAAATAGCCCAAATTCAGTCTGTGTACTCTAGATCAATTTACAAGGTAGAGTTCATTTTCATTGTGTAGAACTAAGACGTCAGTAACTAAAACTGCAGAGTAGTCTCAAATAGTTTAACTCTACTAATTTATAACATTTTCCACATTAACAAAAATATCATTATTAAAAAATATGTTGAAATCTATGTTCTTTACAAATATCAACAGAACTTTAGCAGTAAGAAAATAGTAATGAGGATAGCTACTCATCTGAGGGAATTTCAAAAGCACTCAGACTTCAAGTGAGACTGAAAATACCCAAATGCTGAAAAGGCAAACACATGTAAAACCTGAAGGTCTGGCCTAATCTCTCTTTCCTCTCTTCTGGCTAAGGGCAAGCATCAGGGTTTGGGTGTTTTTCAAATACTTTTAATTCCTAGAAAAAGCAACTTGAGCAAGAAACCCAAATGTTAAGCTACACATTATGCACTCTCCCAGGGAACAGAGCAAAGGAGCACTCACCTGCTTTTCTGCGTGATCTGCAGGCCAGCCTTGAACATGCTTTATAAGGTTTTCATTGAAGTGTGCCGCTAGCGTAGGTGTTAATGAACATGTGGGTCGCACAGATGTATTTTGTGGTGCAGGTGTTGAGTTTGATGCACTACTGCTAGAGGTATGATTTGGACCTGGTGATGGACTTCTTTGACTACTAGAAGAAAGAATTAAAAAAAAAGCAAGTGAGGATTTAAAAACATATGTGAACCTATAGAGAAATGAACACTGAAAATTCATTGGTTCCAGGCAGAAAAAAACCAAAGTGTTCAAATCACAAGTAAATACTTCTGGTAGACCAAACCTACGCAACTTTTCTACAAACCTCTAATTTTTATTGGAATGTTTGAGCACTACAGCATAACAGGGGGTTTTTGTTGTTTAGTTGGGTTTTATGTTTGTCTGGTTTTTAACTCTGAGAGCTGTTAAAGAAATGTAAGCAGTGCCTAGATGGTGTTGGATAGGGAATATATACAGGTACATTCTTCCTCCAAACAGCTGCAAACCTAAGATTTTCAGTAATGATGTATCAGATCAGAGTCAAGCAGGTTTATTCAACACAGGTTTGCCACAATAATCCTTAAGAACAATGCTTGATGTCCTGATCTGAAAATACAACCATATGGCATTTGAGTTTACTGCTCATGTCAAAACACAACCTAGGAGGTTTTGTCGCAGTGTACATCTTCACTTAATGCACTCAGAAGAACAGAAGCATCACAGCAGTGTGTTTGTAGCCACCAAACTTGACTGCTTTACTGGAACATACTCAGCATAACAGTGATAGTACCTCACAGTTACAGTGTTCTTTGGCACTATACATACTGAGAAACAGTAGCACTAATTGTGTAAGTACCTAAAAACTCTCTCACTGGCAGAAGCTTTTCAACACAGGCCATAATTTCAGTCTATTTCTTAAAACTTTTTATCACTTGCAGGCAAGAAGGAAGTATTGAAGAAGAACCAAATTTCAAAGGACTCTTGATTCATCACGTAACTTAAGCTGTTGATCCTCTTGAAGACTGAAAACATCCTTGCAAAATGCAACTATCTTTCTAGTCCAATTCCCAGACTTTTATCCTAATCAACTCACAACTGCAAAGAATTACAGCATTAAGAATTACAGCCAACAAACTGGATGTCTGACATGGACCTGCTGGAACAAAGCCAGAGAAAAGCCATCAAGTCGATGAGAGGGTGGAAGCACTTCCCCTATAAAAAAAAAGCAAAACCCCCCTCATTTCAAGAGCTTATGAGAGTCACAGTATCTGGAGCACTGTGTAGTGGGAAGCCTAAAACCAGACAAGAATTAAACTGCTATAGCAAAGGAATGTGGCAGAGGACCACATGGATGACTAAGAGGCTGAAGCACATGCTGTGTCAGAAGCTAAAAGTTTATTCTGTCTGGAAAAGAGAAGGCTGAGGGGAAGGGGACTGAAGGATCTTTTCACAGATTTTGACTACTTTTGGGGAGAACAGACTCTTTTCAGAGATGCACAGTGATAGCACAAGGGGAAGAGACAAGTTGCAACAAGAAAAATTCTAATTAGACATGGAAAAAAACCCCACCATAAGAGTAGTCTAGCATTACCAGAAGATATTCTGAGATATAAAAAAACCCCCACCTAGATAATGTCCTTAGCAATTCAAACTTGCCAGTCCTACCCTAAGTTGGGACTTAAGCAGGCCATAACCAGAATTCCCTTCCACACTAAATTATTCCAAGTTTCAATGTATTCATTTAGCATCAGCATAGTGATGATGTAGAGAAAAGCTACTATTATTAACTTAAAGTAGAATTCAGGCATAACCTTATTTACTCCTTAGTTCTACTAGAATTGAAGTTCCCCCTATGACTTGCCTCCTCTTCATTCATCAGCCTCTCTTCTCCTACTCCTACTTTATCAGTAAAAATCACTCTAACACATCAGAAATGTTTCAAGAAAATAAATAAATTAAAATCTGTGGGTTCCTCAAAAATAAAGTTGTATCCTAATTATGACTAAAATACACTGTCACAAAACATCCTAGGCACTGCTATGTTAGCAGCAGGGGGAGCTATGAATGCAGCAATGACCGTTCAAAACTACCACAGTATTTTTAAATGCTTCACTAAAGGTAAATACCTGCCTTAGCTGAGTTAAAGACTGACTCTGCTACAATTAACAGAATGCCTCTGGAGAGGCAAAAATATCTGTAACAAGGGTATGAGAAAGGATGGTTCTGAAATACACTACTACAAACAACAAAATCTCACAAGCCACAAAAAAATGGAATGAAATACCTCCCTTTCCAGCACTTTTCCAAGATAAAGGAAAAATTTTCCCAGTCATTTCTGAAAACAAAAGAAACTACCAACCTAATGAAACTATTAATAATGGAAGCACTCACTGAGTTTCATTTTTAAAGTAGCCATAATTCATGGCGTGTCTTTGGGATAATCTCTAACAGCCAGACTCACTCTATGCTCACATTGTGTTAATTTCCTAAATTAAATGGCTGAAATGTTCACTTGTTTAAAGTTAGCAATAGCTACTCAGGTTTTCTTACACAGCGTTTCCACCCCAACATGTCAAAAATAATTTTGCCTCCTTAAAACTTTTAATGAGCCAAGGAAATGTAGATGTGATTAACTTCTGTTCAATTATTCTGTATTTAAGATGGAGAAAACTGCAACCTTAATTCACAGAGCCAAAAAGATTCTGGACCATCTGTCCACAGTTCAGGTTGCTAAGTTGTTTTCCACTCCTATAAAAGTAAAGGACATTAGCTCCCAAGAGCCATTCCCAATCCAACCGACTCCTTCCACCTACAAAGGAATAATCTGTTCCATATCAGTTCAGACATATTGCCTGGACATAGCAAACCTTTTTCAGGTAAGTAAATCAATATCTGAGCTGGCCCACTTTCATTCAACCCCACTGCACTCAGGAGAAGAGAATAGCAGTCATACCGGTTTTTTCCAAGTCACCTATTCCTTAATCTTCCACTTTTTGTGAATGAGACACTTCCTAAGCAAACTCAATCACATGAACTCATGATGCACAATACACCAGAGTTACAAACATGTATTAATTTGAGAGATACAGGATACTGAACAATACTAACATTGTCTCGGTATCTTTCATCCTGGCCTGCACACTGCCTCCTGCACTGCCTCCCCCTCAGCCACGGGACTGTGCTACCTGCACAACACCCCTGCTTCAGCAGCGCTGGAGCAAACTGAGCTTCCTCCACCAAAACACTGATGCCAAATGGAACAATGGCTTGCAGAGGGACAGTAGATCCCTAAACTTGCTGGAGGTAAGGGTCATGCCAGAGAACAAAGTATGTAACCCAAAGGGAGGGTGAGGTATGGATTAGTAGGCCAAACGCTCACCAGTATCAACTCACATAGACTACAAGCCATGGTAAATGTTTCCAAGAATGACTATCTTTCTCAGGAAGATTTCCTGTGGGGAAAGGGTGATAAGCAAAGAACAAAAGGGCCCGTGACTGAGAGCTGTCCCCCAAAACCTCACCACTCTTCCTAAAAAAGCTTAGCTTACTGCAAAGTGTAATTTTATCTTTGGTACTGTAATTCAGAAAGATTTAAATAGCACCATCCATCATTACCAGGGATGGGAGCTGGACACTTTGCCTTTATTCTCCTCAGACATAAATGAGTTATAGGCTTGTAATTGGACAAAGATTACAATTGTCTATAAAATACCCTATATCAAAAACTCAAAACTTCTGACTTGCTCATGTTTGTACCCTCAAACTGGTCAATACTGCAGGGTCTCCAGTAAAGCCAGCTTCCAGGACAGTACTAACAAGCACACAACAGATAACCCCGTTCTCCAAACAACCTCAGAACACAAAGGAACTCCCTTCTCCCCACAAAATCAGCCAAAACCAACAAAGAAAACAAAGGTCTCCTTTGTTATTAGTCCCAGAAGGACAGCTAAAAGAACCTCACTATTTTATGATCTGGAAGGCACCACTCTGTAGCTTCAGGTATGCTGACAATGAAAGAGTACTGGGGTTTGGTTTTTTTTTGCAGAGCATCCGACACTAGGAAGAGTTCACCTTCCCAAAAGAAAAATTTCAAACAAGATACAGATTCTAAACCCACCTTGTAAATCAATGGTTAAATGTTCACATCATGCAACATCTGAATAAGCTGCAATGTTGACAAAAAAGTCCGGACAAGGAAAGGTGTTTGTGAAACTTACTTAATTTTAATGTTTTTCACTAGAGCAGCAAAATCACCTGACAGACCAAAAAAATCCTACCAATTTAAAAATCAAATGACACAACAGCAAGACACTACAAACATCTTAACAATAAGTAAATCAAAGATTCCATAACTGCACAGAGACAGAAACTCTGAACTCTGAAATCACAATACAAGGAAACACTTATAAAATTGTCACCAGGGTTACAGAGCACAACTTTGAGTTCCATTTTCCTTGTGTGACAATGAAGTCTGATGGTTACCCCAAAAATGTAGAATCTACCACATTAACTATGTAACAAAGGTACTTCACTGCATCACCTGAGTAGCTGCAGTTAAATCATATGTTCAATAAACAGGCCAAAGAAGAGTCCACTAACTGCAACATATACAACACACATTGAATCCAGATAAAAAACTAAGGACAGAAGAGAGAAGCATTTCAATTTACCTTGAACGCTGAAGACTTCGAGGAGAGGCAGGTTCATGACCTGCCTGCTTGTCAGCTATTACTGGCTGCTGAGGTGCTGCCTGGGAAGCTGGTCCTTGTTTAACACCTGGAGTAGCAACCTGGAAAGTCCAAAATTTCATTAGATTTTCTCCACAGTAAAGAGCAAGTATAAGAACCAGTGAAAACCAAGGAAATTACAATTTCAACAACCTGTGGGGTTTTTTTGATACAAGGTTATTTTGTCAACACAATTTTTATTCTCTTCACACTGTGTCTTTTTAAAAAAGAAACATCTCTAGTTCCACAGCTGTGACAGAAAGTTTTTTTTTACTGAAATAGAGTACTTAATAGACATAACAGAAGCAAATTTAGATCCATGTAACTTGTCAAAATACTTCAAGCTTATTAAGCAAAACAGTTCAACTCAGTATTGGTTTTGACTCTATTTTCCACCTGAGCACTGATTAACTTCTGTTCAATTATTCTGTATTTAAGATGGAGAAAAATGCAACCTTAATTCACAGAGCCAAAAAGATTCTGGACCATCTGTCCACAGTTCAGGTTGCTAAGTTGTTTTCCACTCCTATAAAAGTAAAGGACATTAGCTCCCAAGAGCCATTCCCAATCCAATTCTCAATTTCAACCTCAGAAGAGTTGTTCATTACCCAAACAAAATCATCATGTACAAATTTAAGAGCTCCCTACTTGAAAATACATTACACAGTGTTAAGAACATAATTATATCACAAGCATATTAAAACATCTCTATCAGAAATGGAAAATAAAATCTAAAGCATATTTATCAGTTTGCTGCTCCCTTTTCTGTAAGTTCTAAACTCAGGAATGACTAAAAAAATAGTCACCAGTAGCTTCTTGCTTTTCCTTTATCGTATACATTCAATACAAGGTATTAAGACACCAGCAGTAAGATAGAGTCTTTTCTGTGAATTTCTGAACTATGACAAGATGAGAAGTTTGGGAATACAGTAATGTCTAAGTTACAAAAAATTAAGTTCAAGATGTTTCATCTTGCCCAATGCTTTGCATACCTTTGCATAAAGTTAATTTGAAGTATGTACAAGAGAGGTTCAGCTTCAAAATTTATCCCCCACTCTGAAAAATCAAGCTAACAATTTTTAGAGAAAAGGCAGGGAGTGAAGAAAAAAATGGCTTCTAGAGATCCATAAAGACAAAAAACCCAAATCAACCAGCCTGTCTGGCATTTGCTGACTTCAAAGTAGTGTAGATTACTAACTAGTGGTCACCTGAACATCCAGAAATTCTCTATTTCAGAAACAGACCTCTGTGAAACAAACCACAGATGGCAAGTCAGACGCTATCTGCTAACGTAAACTCAAGCCATAACTTGATTCATTTATAATACACAGGGAATCTTAATGCAAATTTAAACACTTATATGTCTAAGAGAAAAACTCACCTTTTAAAATTATCATCAAAATGAAAATGTGTTCTTTCTGGTTTTTAGATTAATAGACACATATTAAAAAAAAAAGGCTGAGTAGCACATGAAAAGCCCATGGTACTAAAAGGAAAAAGCAACATCACTGTAAGATCACTCTGCTGTTAAAATAAACAGAACTATATAGTTGAGGGGGGTGAAACAGTAGCAGTTCATATAACTGATTTATGAGACCAGACTATATAAGTATCTTTATGAAATGTATGACATGAAGAACTTTGCTACTAATGCCTGCATTCTGCTCAGCCTGTGAGCAGACATTAACCATCAAGGCTCTTCAAACAGACGGAACAATTTCAAAAGCGAAGTCCATCAGTAATAAGGGAATCATGCTGCCAAGCCAAACTGAAAAAGTAACCAGCTCCTTGGCTGGTAAAAATAACTAAAAAAAAAAAAA
>VZRF01000412.1:523485-566547 GCA_013396875.1 Vireo altiloquus
AAAAAAAAATGGACCGTGAAGAAAAAGTGGGATTTGTGAGATAAGCGAACCACAAAGCCTCTCAACTATTCCACGTTTCCTAAGTCTTTCAAAGACTGTGAATACATATACCAGAAACAGAAAAATACTAAGTGCTAAATAAATTCAAAAAACAAACAAACCAACCAACCAAAAGCAACAGTCTCACTGAGCTTGACAGGTCTGTGTAAAGTGTTTTACACAGAAATTTTGCAGAAATTCAGAACAGGTTCTCATCACACAATACAGGCACAGAAGCTAAGAGGCAAAACGAGACACTGAGGCTCCTGGAGTCTGTGACCCCCGAGCTGCCACATGCACACAGCAGGCCCGCAGGCAGACACCAGTGTAGGTTTGAAAGCAGTACTGACATGTTCAAGCAGACCTAAGCAACAGTACTGTGCCAATGGCACTACACCAGTCCCACAGCCAGCCCAAATATCTGTACATCTGGCACTGGGCTCTGCCCGCACAGGGCCAGTTCAGCTTTGTCTGCCCTAAGCCCACAGGCCTGTGCTCCAAAACCAAGTGTGTTCTGCCACAGTACCACATCTTGATTAGGCATCATTTACCTCAAACTCTACAACTGGACAAACTAGCCTGACAGATATATCGGACAGGCTACTAAAACAGACAGGCTCACGCTGGAGCTATTACCACCTAAGTTCCCATCTCATGGAATTGAGTTACACAAATATGAGAACTATCAAGACAATTCTTTCCCTACTGAACCGGCAAAGTATCTGCTGGTGAACCAAAATTTGTTACTTTTAGGACTAAGAAACAATCTCTGGGTTGTAGAGACCAGAAGAGATCTACTTCCAGTTATTACAGTAAACAAATTAAGAAGATTCTCTTTCATATCTCAGGATTTGGAAGTGCCAAATATCTCAAGACTGCCATTAGATAATTTCATCACTTGTTACCTAGCTATGGGATGTGATCACATAAGACTCAAGATGTAATCCAGGGGTAGAAACCAAGGTACCAACCAGTATTGGTACACGCACGAGGATTTAGCAATTCATTGTATCGTCCATCACAAGAAACTGGGAGAACCAGTAGGTTTTTTTTGTACCCATGAAAACAGATGAAAGAAAATGAGACATTTTGACTACAATGACAAATACAATCTGTTCTCCTGAAGATAAAAGTATTCCTCAAAGGCATTCAAGACATAAGAGGTTCAGTGGTGAGCAAAAAATTGAGAAAAAGACACCTTAGCTAAGCAGGAGTGGTGATTTTCAAAAAGGTGGGAGGGAGTGTCTCACCCCAAAATCTACAGATATGCTTCTTAGGAAGAAGCTTAGCATCTTTTAGGTTAGCTTCAATTTACATTTCCTAGTCACTGATCCAATGAAGGAATTCTGAATGAATAGGGGTCAAGAGGCAGGAAGGGAAAGGGACATGTTATTGATCTCTAAACACCCAGAACATTTCTAAACCAAATCTGAGACTACATCAAGTTAATTTCCTCAAGAAGTTCTCTCCCATTCTAAGTATCTTTTATTGGGTAAGTCTAGAGAATTGTATCAGCTGTTGCCCTTGAAGTATGTTTTTGTTTCTATTTAAATATGCTAAAATACTGATGCCTTGGTAATATCTCCAGACAGCAACTGAAGCCAGCATAAGAATTTCTTCAAAAAAAGTACACTAGATTTCATGCTGTAGCTGCACTGCCAAAATACAGCCAAATAGTTGCTTCCAGTTGTTTGTTTCTACTGGGAAAGATAACATACATATTTTATCATCCTATATACATCTGCTAGCACATGGATATATAGGAGTAATACTTCATATTATATATAATAGTTTCTTATTACAATATGGCATAAATCAAAAGGAGCTTACCTTCTGCTGGGATGATACTGGTGGTGTAGTCATCAAAGGTTTAAGTGGAACAGTGTTAGTCTGCGGCGTGCTTATCCTTGGAGACACATATGATCTTGGCGATGAGGCATCAGATGTTAAAGACATTGGAGACTGATTAGATGGCTGAGCTGTAAAGGAAAAAAAAATTGCTTTTAATAAAACCATATCCTATCTTCAATGTGAATTAGATATTCTTTTGGTACTTTGGAGTACGCTATATTAGATGACAAACATGTTCACTGTGAACAACTAGAACAATCAAATGTTCAACAACAATCCTAGCTAAGGAATTGTATTTTCCCCAAACTCTCCACTTCTAAAACTTCAGGGGAGGGGGAAGGAGAATAAGCTATTAGGAAATTCTTTTAACACATGAAGAGACTAAATAATTTCTGACTCCTATTTTAGAGCGCTCAACTTGATGCAACCAAAAGAATGTATGAACAATTTATTTAGAAACCTCTTCAGCTATTCTAGGAATATACCAACAGTTCCCTACCCATGATTAAAAATTAGAATTAGTACTGCTTACCAACTCTGTAAGATGACTGCATTTATTGTCTTGGTTTAAGTCTCTAAACTTAAGTTTTTAAGTTTTTTTATTAAGTTACAAGCCAGAACATATTGAAAATATCTGAAAGAATGCATTGTCTGGAAGACGAAAAACAAAATCCCCCACCAGACAGAGCACACTTTATTTTAAGAATTTAAAGCCTCCCCCAAGAGTTACAGTAGCACAGTATTACAAGATGGGTGTGAAAGCAAGAAGAGTTGTGTTTTATACTGAACATTAAATAACACCTATTTAAGGTCAAGAATAAACTGAGAGGGTCTCACAGAAGTTTCATGTTACTCATACAGAATTAGTTAACATACAAAGAAAATCCCAAAAGGTGAGACAGAGAAGCATATTTACTTAGTTGTGTGTCCGTGCCTGTTCTCAATAACAATTTTTTACCCTATCTTTGGAGGTAAGTCATTCAACATTCTCCACACCCCATGGCCAAAGAGATGACAAGATGGATTCTACAACTTTCAACTGTATCAGCCTTTTAAGAATACTGCGTAACATATTTACATAAGTGAAAAAAAGACTCTGAATACCTTGCGTAGACAGTTGTGCAGCTTGAGAAATTAGGGAGGTGATATTGAAAGCAGATGGTCCAGCAGTAAGAATTTTATGGAGTATAGACTGCAGAGAGGCTTGTGTCACAGCTGCTGTTAGAACTGAAAACAAACATTCTGTTTTACTGACAATTCTAGAACACCACTTTAAACTGTTCAAACTGGCTAATTACATGTAAGGTACATTTTCTTTCATATTTATTTCCCATATCTACCGCGACCGAAGATCCACCTGCACTGTTTTCCAGTTATTTAATTTCAAGTTGACTTGGAATGTCTAGCAAGTCCTTTATTCAGTAGTTTAAACTTTAAGACATACACTTACAAAAAATTCTTTTAAAAAATAACTTCAACTCTTCAGCTTGACCTTATGAATCAGTAATAATTCTCATAAACATCAAAGGAAGATTTGTTCAATTTGCTACTGTAGTAAGTAGAATGTGTGTGAAGTTCTTTTACACTACAATAGTTTTTTAAAAAAGCAAAAAGCAGAATCACTTTAACTCACTAAGAGAGATGGGGGGCAGACTTCCTGTTCAAGATGAAAAAAATATCTTTCAAGTTAAAAATCTGCGCTTCTTCTTACTAATAAAACACCCCTATCTGCTCTGGGTTTAGCTGTCCCATGTCATCCCTACAGTAAAAAAATCAATCACTTTAAACCATTTTAAAAATGCACAATACAGGAAGAGCATCTTACAGTATGAGATGATGAGACCCTGAACTATGAGCTTCTGAACTAACCTTTCCAAAAAGGTCTGCAGGTTCTGCGGGATACTTCCTAAACATACATTCCACCCATGCACAATCCTGAAAAAACTGACTCACCAGCACAAGCACAGAATAACTCTGAATCATGTGCACAGTAAGGGCAGCCCTGCTGTGCAAGGTGAAGTCACTCTGCCCACGGGGACACAGCCAGGCCCTCATGCCATCAGACAATTCTGAACACTCTTGTTTCATGACACACAAAGTTGCTGCTCAGATACGGCAAAAGAAAATTACTAGAAATTTCACTGGGCAGCTTTTACAAAAATACAATTGGAGTTGACTGGACCTTTCATATTTCAACACAAACAACCACAACACTCCTTTTTTAAGTCCAACCTAAAGCACTACAGTTTTAAAGGTTTCTACCTGCACAGGAAAAAGAAACCAGTGACCTAGGCACCTATTAGTACTGAATGAAGATAGAACATGTGCTGACTAAAAGGAAGCAATTGACAGCTTTTTCTGATAAATAATTGCAAGGTACAGAATATTTTGTACATATTTTCACTTACTTGATTTGCACTTTCAGAAAGTTAAAGGTAATCAACTCTTGGCACTACATGTGAATGTTTTACTTCCTATTGAAATCAGTGATCCGTGCATAAGAAGCAAACAAAAACTCCTACACCACTTTATCAGTAACCTGTCACATGCAGACACATTAGATAAAATTGCATTCGAAATGCATCAACTCTACCTGTTCTTGCAGCAAAGGCACTAGGCAAGTGATAAACTCACTTCTAACAAACTAAGCCTATGTGACAAAAACCTAAGGGACACACCAATTACATGTACAAAATTAAACTGGTTAGCAAAGTTACTGACATGCTACCTTTATTTAGAGAGGCTAACTTGTTATGCTAAAGAAAAAAGTTGTTAGGCAACAAGATTCAAGAATCCCTAGAAGTTTCAGTATTTGCAAACACACATTAATAGAACAGCAGTGCAAACTACAGAAAACAAAGAACAGCGCATGAAACAAAAGAACAAAGAGCTCTAATGAAATTTTGTGCAACAGACAAATGCTGATACAGCGATTAAGTAACCAGTGTCAATTAGACTGCTCATGTACATCAACATTTTTTAACTTGAAAACCTTAAATGTCCAGGTTTAACAGAAAAAAACTCCCACAAAAATCCCCACTTTACCTAGGGATTCATTTACTCACTTTTCATTTAAAATAAGGCTTTCATTTACTACAGCCTGGTATCCAATAATATACTAACGTATGTAAATGAGATTATGTGAACTTTAAAGAATCCTTACCTTCATTGATTTTGGATATATCTACGCTAGAATTATTAAGCTGCAAGGTGGCTTGCAGAGCAGGCAGCAGCTGTCGAAGGAGATTTGGGTCCTGAAGTAATGGAGGAATTGGTGATTGTGGGACAGGTGAAACAGGAACTGTAGGAGCAGATGAAGCAGGCGCAGAAGTTGGATTCAGTCCAGAAGCAGAAGATGTAGAAGGAGTTGTGCAAGAATGGGATACAGACTTGTCCACAGATGCAGACTCTGAACAGAAGACAGAGAGCGTTTTTCATTTTCCCCAACATAACCTGACAACTCACTAGTACAATACTCATCATACTAAATTCAGAAGATCAAATGCCTAATTATCGTTTTTATGAAAAAAATCCACAACATTATTAGAACAAAAATTGAAGATAGCTGATTTCTAAAGCAATTTATGCAATTGAACCTAATATTTATTAGGAGCACACATACGCAACTTTTCCACTTCAAGATACTGGATGAAAAGCAGCCGGTATTAAAAATGGGACCCTTTTTTCCTTAGCTTTTACAACAAATGTGAGCCAAAAACTCCTTACTGATTCTTTCTCTTACTGTGCCTATACTCATATTCTACATTTTTACTTATGATTTCAATCTCTCTTTGGAAAATGCACTATGAACAAAAACCTTATAGATGATGGATTTCACATATAGGCTATTGTATCAAATATGAGAGGAGGGTATAAGCCATGCTTCATTTATGAAGAGACCAGTGCAAGAAGCCACAAAATTTAAGTCTATTATACAAAATCCAGCTACATTGCTGAAGATTTAGAAAAGATAATGAGTTGTACTAGAAATGTAAAAACAGTCCCGTTAACATCCCGACAGCAGAAGAGAGAAACATCTCAAAATTTATCTGGCCATAACTGATTTTTAACTTGTCAGCTTCTCCTGAAGCATTAAGACCTATATCCTTTATTTTATTAAAACCATTCTAGGAAATATTACCACTTATTATCCACAGAAATACACAGTACTTAAATTCAGTTATACTGCATGGCAATTTGTTCTGATGAATACAAATTCTTTAATTAATTTTAAATTTGACTTCCACTTAACAGTTGCTCCTCCACTCCAATACTGTTAGAAATCTCTGTAACTAAAGTATTTCAACTTGCTACACGTGTACCATTAGTCAGTTCAAATATCCTTCCTTTAAGAAACCTGGACCATTTTATTTCAATCTTAGCTTCCCTTCTCTCGTCCTCATTAAACCCTCAGAGAGCCCTGCCCCCAAATTCAGTCAAGATTAATGCCTCTATAGCACGAAAGAAGTTGGATGCAGAGCACGAAGCAATGGATCCATGACCTCATGCAGGATGTTTGCCCATAGTAATGAAGACCTGGATTTTAAACCCACCTCAAACCAGGCAGAGGTCAACATTATATTCTGGATATTCTACATTTCAGGCAAAACTCTAAATGAATTGGGGAAACAGGCTGGGAAGTTCTTTTACTTTAAGGGTATGCTTGGTTTTTTTCTTTGGAGAGATGGTCAAAGTAAGATGATGCTGACTTTATTAGTAAAGAAGTGAAAATGTTTTGTTTTGCTACATAAGAATAAAATGTTACAGAATTTCTAACAACTTTTGTATTCCAATAACCTTAATTGCAACTTCCAAGACTAATTTGGAGAAGAACCCTAAAAAAACCCCATAAAAAATTACAGAAGTGAGTAATAACGTGTAAATCTTTTCACTGAGATTTCTAATCTCACTGGGAAGAGGATTTCTGCTTCCATGCTATTACAGTATAAATAGCTTATAAAGGTCACAAATACTCCAGAAAACCTTTTCCAGACAAGTAGCTGAGAAAGCTGAACCAGAAAAAAAGTGCTGAAGAATCCAAATTTGAAAGCTTACAAGGTTGCAACAGTCAGGACACAGAGACATATTTCAGAGTTTCAGGTGAACTTCTGAATAATATGTGGCCTTATCTAGTTACAGTCTCCTCAGGGCTGGTTGCAATGTATCTGTGAAGGGACCTGGTCATTTGGCCAGGAACTTTCATAAGAGCAACTTAAAAAGGGACAAAAAGGGTTACAATTATTGAAGATAGAGAAAAAAAGAAAAACCAGTTACAAAATTTCTGCATGGTTTTCAGTAACATGTGAACTGGGACAGTTGATTAGGTATTAGCTTCCATTAAAACAGTAAGTCATTAGTAAAAGTTTTTATTATAAAATATTGCATATAAAATCTTATGTTATATAGTGTTCAAAGTAAATGTTAAGACAACTCCAGTTCAAGACACATTTAACAAACAAGAATCTTACCATACTAAACAAGAACATGTGAAGTTTAATTTGAATTTGGATCTGTCATAGTCCAAATAAGATCAAGATACACTGGCAGACAAAAGCAAGGCAAATAAGCAAAATGGGACACATTAGTACTCATGTGTACAAGCCTGCTACCCTACAGTTTTGAGAACCTTACAAGAAAAACAACAATTAAAAAATCCCAAAACAACAAAACACCCTCATTTCAAAATGAAAAAAAAAATACTGAGCAACTGCCAGCACTAAATTCAAAACATATTTAATGTATCTAGGCTTATCTTACACAGTTACATATGAAGTTATTTTAAGTAAAGAAGTAATTCACTACTGCATTATTTATTCAAGTAAACTAACACCTGACTCTCAAACCACACCACCATACCAAACAGCTGGAAGTGCTTTTCACCCATGCTGCATTTCTGAACAGAAAACACATTGAATCAAAGGCAAACTCAAGCTAACAATGCAGTTAAAATAAACCTTATACCCACTCAGTCCTGGGTATTCACTTATTTCTTGAATAACAGAACTCAAAGCATGTCACTCAAAATTCACCACTGAATTCCATGAAGTCTGTAAGACTACTTTAGTTTGAGTTTTTATGCTATAAAAATGCACACTGAATTTCATCGACACAATACAGTTGAGTTACTTCTTTCAGACAATATGGAGACATTTCATAGCTGTATTACTGCAGGTATTTTAAGTATGTGTTAAAATGTATCTGTAAAAGGTATGTTTGTACAATCACCCTATTAAACCCAGAGAAAGGATACAAAGCAAGGATAGTGCTTATTGCTAACATTCCAATCTTCAGAGATGTTTAACAACTCAAAACCAAATCACTAAATGTAATAAAAGAATACATCTCTATGACCATGACTACCTACATGTATGTCTACATGTACATCATATTAGAAATGTTACTTAACATCATAGAGGATGCAGAATAAAGTGACTATTCAGAGCATCACTGCATTATACAAATTACCTAATTTATTATTACTGAAATACGAGCTGTAAACAGGTTTCTGCTCAAAAAAAGGCCTGTAAAAATATTGGAAGAAATTGAAGTATTTCTTGTTTGTATTAAGCAGCTGTGCTGGTTCTGGCCAGGATAGGGTTAATTTCTGGAGTAGCCAGAAGGGTTGGTTATTCTATACCACCTCACTTCACTGCCAGGGGCAAGGGGGAAAGGAGCTGTTTTCCAGTGGGGGTAAGCAAGGTAGTGGTTCACATATTGGGGATTCCCACACGGTGAGCTTTTTTTTGTGGGTGAATTGTCTCTCTTGTACACCCTTTTATTAACATTGTTGCTGCTACTGTTCATTTCTTATTTCATCGCTGTTTCCAGTAAATTTTTCTTATCTCTACCTGTAATCTTTTCCTTTTGTGCCTCCAATTCTCCTCTCCAGCCTGTCACAGGGGAGAGGGAGAGAGCAGTGAATGAACAGTGCATGGTTTGGAGTGCTTCAGCAGGAACATTAAATTTAGGAACACCAATCATAAACCTCAATAGCCTTATTTGGCCCCCAATGGGGTACAAAGGGTTGATATAATCAGATCTGATCAGAGCAGTTTGAAACAAATTTGATATAAGCATTTGCTGTACTAGGCAGGGAGTCAGCGGTCACAATCATGCTTGGTCTGTTCACATGGTTGTGGCACCCAACCCTGTACATATTCCTGCGAACGTCCTGTGCCTACCATGGTGCTCTTTTTCAGAGCAGGGAGAGAGAGGGATCAGGACTGCTGTACTGCAGGAGACCAGTTTATGAAATGATAACATGAAGGGCAATGAGGGTCATTTGGGATGTGTGTTCACTAATGCTCTTCTACCCTTCCCTTGAGGTCTACCTTTGCAAGTCCATTAAAATAGACCTAGTCTGTGGGGGAAGAGGGACAGATAATTTTCCCCAGCTTTTTATGCCCTTTGCCTCTTTCAGGCCTGTTAAAACAGCTTTTGAGAATTCTGGATTTCTTTTGGCTGTTAAGAAAAGCACGGTCTTGTTGCTATGTCTCTTGAGTACAGTCTATACCATGTTTACAGTCAGTGGGGCCCACACACTACATTTAGAGTCAGGAGAGAGATTTCTAGGAAGGTCTGTCCTGTGGGCTGATGCCATGAGTTGCATGGAATGTGGGAGAAAATGGGCCAGTTTGTGGGGAAATTTCCTGCTTCAATGGTCTGAAAGTTCACTCCTGAACAACTACAAGATCCTGATAAAGCAACAGAGTATTTTCAAAGAGAATGCTGTGGCAACTCCAGAGAGGAGCAAACTATTGCAGTGTGTTGGGCCCTGGCCACTCTTTACCAGATGTAAGTTCAGTAGTAGACAGTGCCTCAAGGAGAACAGGAGGAAAACAGACCAACAGGCACTGAGATCACTCAAACAGCAGCCGAATCAGTGGAACAACCCCTGCCAGTATCAGTCGCCCCCATATAGAAGAAGAAATCCAAGATCATATCAGTCAACTCAGCAAGGGATGAAGAGGAAGTAGAACCCTCAAAACAGCAGGAAGAAAGTAGGGCCAAAGATAATCACCCAACTTCTATCCCTGAGTGAGCTGTAGAAAGATTTCAGCTGCCAGTCAAATGAACTCCTGGTGACCTGGCTGCTGCAGTGCTGAGGTATCACGGCCCATGATATGAAATTAGATGGTAGTGAAGCCAAGCAACTGGGATCCCTGTCCTGGGACACTGTCTTCTTCCCAATCCCCTCGTCAATGCCTAACTGTCAGCCTCTGAAGGTGACTTCTGTCATGGAGGAGGGAAGATATTCTCTCAAGGACTATCTAGTAGTGCACCCCAGCAGGTAGAATGCCATGGAAAAAAGTATCTAGTACCTGAATCAGATGTACTGGAGGTAATCTACAGAAATTCAAGTAACAAGCAGTCTCCTGCAGATTCAGACCAGGTCCAGTGCACACAATCCATGTGGCAGAAATTTGTACAGTGTGTCATTGTCACACACCAACTCACTGGCAATAATGTCAAGGAAAGGAGAAGAACAAACAGTGTTTTGTGTTACTACCCAACTCCAGCAGTATGAAGATCATCTTGACCCACATCTCGGCTGTGAAGATTGTCCAAGACTGCAGACAGACTTCAAAGTCAATGAGGAAACATCCCATGCCCTGTCAGTAGGAACCAGAGTCTCTGCTGCTGGGAGCATGCAACCCCCTGCTCTAGAGAGAAAATACACACAACAAGGTAACCAGACATGAGGAAGCGGGGTGGAAAATCCACCTCTGCCCTAGCAGCACATGTATGTGAGCTCAACAGAAGCACAACCACCACAGGAAATTCTTCAAGGACAAATGCCACACCAGTTTTCAGTGGGCAAGCCCTCAGAAGAGCTGATGTTACTTTTGATCCTCTAGAAGGGACCTCCAGTTCATATCTACAAGGAGTGAGCAATGAGAACTACGACCAGCACTAAAGGCGCCCCGCCCCCAGCCAGATGGGGGACAGGGAAAATCAGATCTATTGGACTCTGTGGATCCAATGGCCTGGCCATCAGACCCACAAGAGTATAAGGCTTTAGTTGACACCAGGACACAATGTACCCTCATGCCATCAATATATGTAGGGGCAGAATCCATCTGTATTTCTGGGGTGACAGGGGGATCCCAACAGCTGACGGTACTGGAAGCTGAAGCGAATCTGACTGAGAACAAATGCCAAAACTACCCCATTGTGACTGACCCAGAAGCACCATGCATCCTTGCCACAGATTACTTCAGCTGAGGGTATTTCGAGGTGGCTGGACTGATGGAAGAAGATCAATTGGCAGCACAGAGGGAAAACCATCTGGGCTGCTGTATGGTGGCAAGACATCACTATCCGGGTAGAGAAGTTGACTGTGAAAGTCTGTCACGCAGATGCTCTCGGTATCCAAGAGTTGGGCTACTGAAGAACACTGGAACAATGGACAGGTAAACTGAGCTGCCAAGATTAAAGTGTCTCAGATGCATCTGGACTGGCAACATAAGGGTGAGTTATTACTGGCTCAGTGACCTCATGATGCCTCATGTCATCAGGTAAGAGATGCAAGATACTGATGGGCTTGTGACTGAGGGGTGGATTTAACCCTGGACAGTATCTTACAGGTTATCCACAACTGTGAAACATGCCCTGCAATCACACAGACCAAGCAGATAAAGCCCCTGCTGTACAGTGGATGATGGTCAAAAGTAAGTACGGGGAAGCCTGGCAGATTGATTATAGCACACTTCCACAAACCAGCCATGGCAAGCTCTACATGCTTACAATGATGGGAACAACCACTGGATGGCTGGAGACATACCCTATGCCTCACGCCACTGCCTGAAACACCATCTTGGGCCTTGAGAAGCAAGTTCTGTAGCAACATGGCACCCTGAAAAGAATTGAATCAGGCAATGGGCCTCATTTCAAAACAGCCTCATAGACACCTGGGCCACAGTACTGACTGGGTGTATCATATTCCCTATCACACATCAGCCTCTGGGAAAACTGAACTGTACAACAGACTGTTAAAAACCACATTGAAAGCAATGAGTGGTAGGACCATCAAACACTGGGAGATCCATTTAGCAAAGGCCACCTAGTTAGTTAACACCAGAGGCTCTACCAAGTGAGCTGGCCCTGTCCAAACAAAACCACCATATACCATAGAAGGGGATTATGTCCCTGTGGTGTGTATGAACAATGTGTTAGAGAAGACTGCTTGAGGAAGGACTAATCCAAACGCCATTCACACGGTAGGCAAACCCACCCATGTTTTTGCTCAAGGACCTAGGTACACTTGGTTGGTGATGCAGAGGGATGGGGAAACAGTGTATATACCTCAAGGGGATTTGATTTTTATGTGACAACAGTCTGTAATATCGAATTGTAAAACACTGGCTGCTAAATGACACTGTCACGGTATGCTATAACTACCACAGACAATGAGTATGGGCTGCTTCAGATACACCAACCATGAGCTCCTGATACAGCTTGCAATTAGCTGGGACCACACCAATTGGAAGGCATAGGATCCGGGCATGATTTAGATGGTACAGAATACAGGATCGATAAAATCCTGGTTCTGACCAGGACAGGATTAATTTCTGCAGCTGCCAGGAGTGGCAGTTATTTTGTACCACCTCACTTCACTGCCAGGGTTGGGGAATGAAGTCTTTCTCCAGTCAGGGAAGATGTCAGCAGTTCCCATATTGCAGCTCCCCCCAGTCATGAGCTTTTGTTCGCATGTGAATTGTTCATCTCTCCTGCACAGCTTTCTAATAATATTGTTACCTTTACTGTTCATTTTTTATTTCACTGCTGTTTCCAATAAATTGTTCTTATCTCAACCTGTAATCTTTACCTCTTCTCCACAAAGAGAAACTCCTTTGTGTTGGAAACACACATGCTAAAAATACAGACTACAAATTAGTTGTATATAATCACAACATTTTATCTTAATTTAAACCCATCTATCTTACTTCATGGCTGACAGACAGGATACCAAATCCTAGAAATAATGCCAATAAAACAAAGCCTCCGAACATCCATTTTTGTATAATGTAACTACAAAGGTTAAAACGTAGTTTAATTTATGATGCTATACAGAGCCTGCAAGTTTTGCCTTTTAAGTTAATATAACTAGTCAGAACTCCTCAAGATGAAATATTTGTCTGACAAAAACCCCCAGATATCAGTCACTGGGGTGTGTGCATTTCCCCTGCATTTTCCACAAATAGAAGCAGCAACTCCTCACTCCCTTCTTTTCCTCCCTAATTCCCTTTTTCTGATCTGCTTTGACTGTTTAATCATTTATTTTGCCACAGAATTAAGTTTACTTTCCAACATCTAAACACTATTTTCTAGTTTATTAGATTTAAAAATGCTTATTAACAATACAATCCTGTAGTTCTTAAGTGCACTTGAAGCACTCAAACATCATGAAACACAGTCAAGATGAACACAGCATGCTGAGAAAAGTTAAAACATCTCCACAAATTTAAATTCTGTAGTTTTACACCTCTGATCCACTGGTCCCTACACCTGTGTCAGCATCAATCCATGTTCCTTAACAAGCAATGTACACTATTACTGCAAAATAAGGATTTGGATTACATGGCAGTCATTCATAAACCTAATCTGAATCATTAAGCATCATACTAATTTTGAAATGACAAATGGAATTTTTGCAACATAAAATGCAAATCAGTTCATGTCTTATGAAAAAAATTTTCATAACAAATTAAGACTTTTGCAGGCCTTGCAGCAAAGACTATGGCTGAAGAAGTGGAACAGGGGAAGACTGCAGCCTCTTCATTGTCAACATCAATTTCAAAACAAATGCTATGCAAATGACTCTAACCTCACCTTTCAGCTTTTATCATTAAAGTCCCAAGGAAAGCTTTTAAAATAATAATAAAAAATTAAATAAAAACCAAAACTAGAACATAGCATGCTGCAATCTCTTCAAGTTTTAAGAACCTCATTAAATAAAATGTTTTATCTCTTCCTCTGAATAACTAAAAAAAAATTAGATTATTTTTAAAATTACTTGTGATTTTAAAAATATGACTTTGCACCAATTTTTCCATTATAAGTTATGCACAACAAAGTCTCAATATCCAGAGCTTTTAAAATGCTTCTAAAAAAATCCATTCACTTTGTTGCAATAACATGAAAATACAGTATGCTTTCTGACAATTATGCAAACAAGTTTATTAGATGCAATCTACATAAAGAATCGTATTATAGAACTTAACTTTCTGGACCATCAACTTTAATCACATGGGGAAAAAAAAGACCAAGAAATAAAGCCATCCAAAAAAAAAAAAAAAAGGAGGAAAACAAAGTAATCAGACGGCAAAAAGAAACACCATTAGATGTGGAGATTAACTTAATTGGAAGAACTATTCATTGGTTTAACATTAAAATGGAGCAGGAAAAAACCTTTTTATCCTGAAAATAATTTTTGAAGATGACAATGATTAGGAAAGAGCTTTCCATTCATAGCCTTCTCTGCTGGGAGTGTGACCCACAATCACATCTTTTGAACAAAAAGAAAAGAAATCCAAGTTATCAGTCAGGATTTCACATTACAAGAATCTGTATGACACAAAGTGCACATTTGTTCTAAGTTTTGCAGAGGTTTGTTGAAGTTTTTGCAGAAGTAGAAATACCAGGTCAAGTCAGAGTAGAAACATCCTCGTGTGATGCTTCCAAGCAGTGGGAATTTTTTAATAACATGACCAAACAACCCTTTCAAAAAAAAAAAAGCAACAGATCATTTTCAGTAGTCATACCACTGTTCTTCAGTTTTTTCTACACACCCTTAGCTTTTCAGTTTGCATCAGTACATAAACACACTACTGAATCCTGCCAGCACCAATCTCTGCCCCTTATGACAAGAACCCTTGTTCCTAAGCAAACAGCTGATCTGCCAGGACAGGCATTCTGAAAGGCAACCCTGAGCCTACAAGCTTCAATGCAAGGGGGTGCAAATCAAAGCCTTCTGACTGTTCAGCTACTCAGCTTCAATGAAGAGGTTTGACACTAACAGTCTCATATCTCTGCTGTGCCTCTGCCATCCTGCTCTGTCTGCTGGAGTCCTGTGAGCACCTCTAACTTGCTTACTCTCCTCTTAGCCAGGGTGTGCTGAGCTCATCGGGCACGTTAGGGTGACAGAGAAGGGGATGGGAAAAAACAACAAAACCAGGAAATGGTTTCTTTGTGAAGGAAGGACTTTCCTTCACAGTCCTCTTTCTGACAGCAAACATATGAGCACTCCCTGCATGACAAGCTTTAAATTAATATTATATATTAGCTTGATCTTATTCTGATTTATTCCAACAAAGATTTTTTTTTAATGACATGGAAATTACCCACTACTGTTGACTAGATGATTCCTAAATTATTATAACGACCCTTTGAGTGTTCCAATAGCTTTTACTACCAACGTAATTTTTTTCCCATTTAAAACAAAACAAAGGCTTTGAATGCCTTTGGATTCAACACTACAGTATTATCCTACCACTCTATTGTGGGCCTGAGCTGTTACCTCTGCACTGCTAGCAAGAGGGCACGTGTGCTCTCACAGTGTGCTTTCTGTGGAAGGAAAATTGCATTACAAAATTTTCAGAAATTCGTATCTTATTGCCCTATAAACCTCCTCTCTGCTTCACTGATTAAAAAAGCCAGAACAGCTAACAGAACAACTTTATTTTCTGCTGATGATTAAAATCAAAACACATTTTCTGTGCTGAAGCACCTGGAGCGTACAGTACACCAAGTTATCTGAGCACTGGCTCACTAAGTTATCTGTTTTACATAGTTCACTTCTGATCTACTAAGGACCTTAAGTCACAAAAAAAAATACATAAATATTTAAAAGCGTTACATTCTGTAAATACATTTGACCAAATGAAACTATAATAACAATAGCAACCAGGTTCTCAAAAATGCTCCAATTACCTAAAATACAAAAAATTCCCTATTTCTCACATTTGGATTACTCCAGACTTAAAACTGATTTTTTTGGATTTTACCTCTGCTGTCAAAATAAATGTAAAGGCAACATTCAGCAAACAAGTATAAAGTATTGGAAGAAACTTCTAAGTCTCGCATTGTAACTTTTTCTAACCAATATATGGATTGAGTAACATACTTGAAACTGCAAAACTCAGCCAAAGAAGATGCAACAATACCAGAAGCAATGTTAATAACTGACCACTAAACACTAGTGAGTGTTACAAGAAAACCACAGGGGTGAGAAAAGGAAAAGAAGCACCAGAGCCACAACCCACCCAGCATTGCACTGGCATTGCTGTGTTCTCATAAAAATTTTAGAGGACTGCTTCACTAGAAACAGAAGTGCTGCCTGATGGGACTTGGAGAAAAGGTGTGAGAAGCAGTATCCTACAGACAGACACACTGTTAAGATACGGACAATACAACATTTCATTCTGAATTAGAAATAGGAAAATGTGATGTGCCCTACAGATAAAGCAGCCAGAAAGTAGGAAAAGCAACCCCACACTTTACCTGCATAAAGCACTCACAGTGAGCACAAACAGAAGCAGCAGATTCTGACTGGAACATTCAAACCAAAGGGTAGAGGTCAAATAGTTCCCCAGGAACTCTCCACTACTGCCAGCCATTGAGGGCAGAGGACTACTGCTAACAGCTGAGCTATAGTTCAGCCAGGGATTTTATTCAATCTCCTTGTGGGACTACAACATACCCCTGCAGCAAAAGAGATTGAGCTGAAAAAAGCATTTTTGTTGGGTTTTGTCTTTTTTTGTTGTTCTGCTGTTCAAAACTATTACTGCATTAAAAAACACACTGAAATCAGAACTATTAAAACAGTGATACATATATGCTGGCATAAGGCAGCCAGCAACACATTCACAAGAAGCAAGAATTCATTTAAGGAAAGGACTACTGCACATATTATTCAGTCATTTGGACCAACCTATTTTTATAGGCAAAAAAATACAGCTTTACCCGTTTTCAGAAAGAGAGAAGGATGACATAGTACTGAACAGAAAAAAAAAAAAGATCAAAGGCTATTTGCTTTACTAATGTAAACATAAACCTCTCAAGCTATTTTTCAGTTCTGCAAAGACACTTTTAAAAGATTGTTTGAACCAAGTGTCTCAGGGCAATTATTGTATTTTCAATTTGTGTAACAGTTACAAAAAATACTTTATAAACTGAATACTTCTAGTACTGCAGGTTCACAATCACCTCTGAGAGAATGAGTAACAGTAAATCATCCAAAACACTGCTTCTTCCCTTCTTTTAAATTTAAATATGCAAAATGCTACAGAAAACTTACTCGTTTAATTTCCTTAAAAAGACAGTCTGACATTCCCCAAAAAAAACAAAAAGGGAAGTCAACCGAATGTACTCCTTGATGATCTTTTATCATGACAGAACCTGCACTGAATTCTTCTGTTTCTGTACAAGAGGTAAAGCAACATGTAAAACTCACATTTCCTAGAGTAAGAATTTCAAGCCTAACATTTACCTATTCTAATTCTTCAATTATTTACTAACTTTCTGTAATCCACCCTTTTCTGAAGCTCAGTAAGTACAACACTTGCTCACAATCAAGCACCAAGAAACAGACCAATGAGGCATGATTATTACAGAGATTCTGTCCATTTAACCTATATAAAATTAAAAAACCACCTATCTAAGAATACAGAAATTCAGTGAATTATTTAGTATGGAATCACCCACGGTAACATGGATTCTAAAGTAAAATTTACAGTGTCAAGACTGCCCTGTGAGATTGTTTTCACCATTATACCCAGCCGTATGTTCTCAAATTAATGTTGTATGTAAGAAATATTAGAACTCTCTGCCAACATTTGTAGCAGTTGTCAGAACAGGAAGTTCCTTCAATTGCTGTAAGAGTCAGTTGCTCAATTAAAAAAGATGTGCAGTAAAGCAGTGAAAGAAATTCCAGTATGAAATCTGATCACATACCAAACCGGAACCAAGAGCATGCCTGAACTGAATAATAATAAGAGGGTTTTCAAATATTTTAAATATAGAAATGGAAACAGAGTAGATACACTAAAGGAAAGAACACTTGACATAGATGTTTTCCACTGTAATGTGTACAAGTGGATCAAACTGCAATCAGAAAATAGAGGCTTAACTGAAGCAGGTAACTACTGCATTCAGCACAAGAACTATACATGAACTAGTACACCTTACTTTGTGCTTTACTGTGTTGAACAGGAAAAGGTTTGCTGAAAATAACCTGATCCTCTGTAGTTTACAGTCAGCATTCATGATCCAGGTTATGTAAAAATTGCACAAGTGTCAAAAAAAACATAAAAAAAATTTCTTTACATGCACAATTGTCTTACATTGCAGTATTTGTCAACGTGTGACACTGTTTGAGTATTTTGGGTGGCCAGGTGTACTTAAGTCTGTGTAAAACCTGGACCTCTTTAATAAACAAAAGTGGAAGACTTGAAAACAAACAGACCAGTGTCAGACCAGAGTCTGTTTTGGTCTTCTTTTTAAAATGACACTATTTAACTAGACCAACTTCCAAGTAGGAACAGGGCAGCAAGCAAAAATCTTCCAAAAAAGAATTCAATTACATACTAATTATGCAGTATTTTAAATTAAAACCCAACACGATTATCAAAAACTACTTTTCCCCCTCCCAAAGCCCTCAAAATAGAATTTTCTTGCACAATACCATACCACTCTCTAAAACCAGACTACACCAAAGTAACTCACTATCGCTACTGACACACATCTCTAATAATTCTTCTTTAATAATGAAATATTTCTAATAATGAAATAAAGGTAATTAAAAAACTTTTGAAAGGTCACAAACAGTGCACAGTAAAGTCCCTGATCTTCGTTTGACTCAAACTGCATCTAACAGGTATTATCAGACAACAGAAACACGAACTATCAGCAGATTTAGAACTGAAGATCCAAGATTTCTCAAGATACAGATCAAAACAGATTAGCTCTCACAAACATGTAGAAAACTCTCACATTCTGTAAGAATTGTACTTGTGTTGATTGAAAGGTTTGACACTGACATTCCAAACAGTAACAGCAGTTCGTAAAACATAATGGTCCAAAATGACTTTCAAATTGTGTAACTACATAACAACTCAAATAAATGGCAAAGATCCAGAACAACAAGAAAGAAGACAAAAATTAAAATATGTTCAACTAAACTACAGCTTTCAAATTATCATTTGAAATGTTACTTTGCAGAATAAGCCAGTAAATAGCAAATATCACAGTGTCAATTTGAAGTTGTGTAAGATATAGCAAATGTGGTTTAGGGGAAAATAAACACATTGAAACAGCAATCAGGTTCTAAGCACATACAACCAAACAGGAAAAATATCTTCAAACTCTAATACTAAAGTACTTTGAACAAGCAATGTAATGCAATGCATAATCTTGAATACTAGAGGGAATTTCAGCAGACATACCTTTTCTCTCTGTTTTCTGTGCAGGGATGGAAGATGTGGATGTAGACAGTTTTGATAAAGTGGATGCTCCATTAGCATCAAAGGATTTCTTTGGCTGGTGATCAGATTGTAGAGAAAACGGACTAGGAGGAACAGTGCTTGGGGCAGCAGTTGGATGAACCACTGGTTTGATGGGATGCTGTACTGGAGTAGAACTACTGTGAGTCTCTGCTCTTGGCAGTCTGTAGTCTCTGTCATTGTGCCTGCTTGTTTGAGATAAAATATTCTGTGGGAGCATACTGCTGGTGTCACTGGAATGCTTGTCTTCCACTTTTTTTCAGGATTCCCCAAGTAACGTTGCAATAAGAAAAAAAAGATTAAATTAGAAACAACTCTAAGATTGCAGTGACTGATTAATACAGCTGCACACCAACAACTAGAGCTGATTGACTTCTTATGATTAAAAAAAGCCTCAAGTAGATCAGCATCAAAAAAGGCAAAATTTAATTCTACTCACTGACAAAATGCATTTTCTCTGACCTTTGCTTGATTTAGATTTCCAGTTAAGCACTGCGTTTTGATGAAAGGCTGCTCTATAACGAGTGTTACAGTCAAGTTAACTTTTGAAGTCTTCTAAAAAAATCTAAATCAAGATCTATTATTTCCATCTTGTGTTTAGTGTGAAGAGATAATTTGTGCCATTTTTCTTTTGTTCATCAAAAACACTGAACATCACGTATAATTTAACAGTTTCACATTATAGCCTTCAAAGAATTCCTTTTCATGTCACTTGAGTACTACTACTACAAATTTACTTACTGTTAATTCAAGACATTTCTATATATTAAATGAGTGACTAATCTGCACTGGTCACATGATCACAGACTTTAAAATATTCTACTCAGTGAAAATACCAAGCAAATACAGAGTAGTTCTTTTTATAGATTCTTACATTTTCACCTGTCACAAACCAAATACTCACTGCATTATGCATGTCTGCTATCTTTCTGTAGCATCCAGTATATTTTAGCATACGCAGTAAGTTTGTGTACACAGAAAAACAGCCCTTTACAAATCTTAACCTTGCCAAATCCCAAGAGTGTGGGTGAAGAATAATACTTTGGCTTCTACTTTTAAACTACCCTGAGAACTGTGCTACATATTTACCCAAACTAAATCAGCATACAAACAGAATCTCACAGTACAATTATTTTCCAGAAGAAAACTGACAAAGATTAAAGCTAGGTATCAGGACAAAAATCTCCGAGTTACAGAAATTTACAGTCCAGGGAAGATTTCACCGAGAGCATTAATGAGGTAAAAATATGTTCTCAGTAATATACACATGCCTCTGAAAAACCCTGATATCAACATCCATTAAATTAGGTTATTATTTTTAGATGTGAAATCTTTATTTTTAACCTCAGAATATGACATTAGCAGGTCTCAGTGATCACGACAGTCCAACTAAACTACAGATTATGCAAGTTGTTTAACTAACTACCGATGAAGATAATTAAAGTTGGCAGTAAAGGCCACAAAAAGGAGGAGCATCATGAAAAGCATTAAGCAAGTGTTGCACTAGTAAAGTTATTTCAAGAAACAACATTTGGGAGAGTTAACTCTGCTTTCCACTTTGACTTTTATATATAAAAAGGTAATAAAAACAGCTGAGGAAAGGGATTTTTGAAATTCTTTTAAGTTTGGAAAAGAAAACAGTAATGCAAACAAGGCAAGAATATATTGCTGTAAAAAAACCACATACTTCCACTGGCAAACCCACTGGCAGCTGTCGCCTGCATCACCTCTCTTCTGTAATCCCTATCTTTTGGAAAACTGTTAACTGACATTTTGCTTGCTTCTTTTTGTCTCTGCTCTCTGAAGAAAAGAAAACAAAAGTTAGGCAAGAATGTACATTATCTAATAATATAAGAGTTTCTGTAAGATACGTGAGATGAATTAAGCTGTTAAGAGCTTGCTGCTACAGGCAAGGTAGGCAAACTCCAGCCACTGCTTCCATACATCTGTGCTTGTTGAGGCCCACTATACACCAGTTCAGCTCACTAATCTTGTCAAAAAAAACCCCAAAAACACCCANCATCCAATCAACCAAAAAAAGCAACAAAACCCCCCAATTAAACAAAAAACCATCCCCACACAAACAAACCATACTTCCCTCTCAGGCTCTGGATTGTCAAGGGATAAGAGGTGCCAGAGGTCAGGGAAAGGGTAGGAACTTAGCAGCAGACTTAGACCACAATCTTTTATAGCAGTAATCTATTAGATAAGCTCAACTGCTCTGAAATGTGCTTAAGAATATTTGTTCTTTATACAATTAAAACAAACACAAACATATACTATACCTTTCCAGCCACTCTTTTGGTTTTTCCCATTGTGAAACTTCTGTTCGGCAGTTGTAGTAGTATTTTTTGCCTGAAGAACTGATGTGTTCAGACCAATCATCTGCAGAATCATAAGCCTTTAAAATACAAACAGTGTTGGATGAAAGACAACTTTTTTAGTATACAAATTTAATAGCTCTTACTGTTTCTAAAACTGCATAGCATCCTTAAATGTACCCATATCACTGCTTTCCAACATCTCTAAATGCCCGTTTTCATTAATAGCTTGAAGTCATGACCACTATGCTCCTGTTGCATTCTGCAACAGTTTCCCATCAACCCCCCAACAAAATTTAATAGTACATTTAGTGGGATACAATAACGTCAATATTAATAATATTAGTCTCCTTCACCTTAAAACATCCTCAAAATTATTATCTTTCCAAAATTTTTATACAGATCACAAATTTACCAATTTTCTTTTATGGCAATTTTTAACAAATATCACTTTAACTACTAAAACTGTGATACTGAAGTGGCTAAAATTCACAATATGTAATGTATTTCAAGTAAGTAAAATCATACCGTCTGCTCTGGATTTACCACAAAGTTCATGGAAAATATTTCTGTATCTATGTTATTTAAATACTGTAGGATTTTAGAATTAATGAGAGGTAACTCAAAGCTCTAATGATTACCAGTTAGAATAGTTTTAAAACATACAACAGTTGCAGGATGGGTTTACAGAGTGTTCATAAAAAAAAGACTGATGCTGGAAAACTCAAGCACATAATGTACATAACTGCCTGTCTCAGACAAAATTATGAAGATATGGTGTGTATAAACAGGGCAACACATGGATGACACAAACACTCACTGCATCAGAAGTTTTGCTTGGATTATTGCTGGGATTAGAAGAATGTGAATTTGAACTATGAAGAGCACTGTGGTTGTGTGAATTTTCTTGTGGAGAGTAACTGGTCCCTGAAAGAAAGGAGAAAGACTGTTTACCATGTATGCTTTCAAAGAAATCAATCATCTGTATTCTAAAGAGGTGGAAGGGGAAAGAAGAGGGAAGGAGCGAAAGCAACTTGTCCATAGCTTGGACCACAGCATAGTTCAGATGCAGAAGTATTTCAGTAGATCACATGAACATTTCTTTTTCACATGGCATAAAACTCACACTGATTTTCTAATTACAGTAACGCAGTATGCCCCTTCACTGGTCTAACTCTCAAACTTTATTCCATTACTAGCAAACAAATAGCCTTTATAATTTTGATGCTTTGAAAAGTCCTAACATGCCAATTCAGAAATTAACAGGCATCTTCTCCTCAACATTAGATCAGAAATCAACAGCCTACATGGTTAGATGCATAAAACCAGGTTTTAAGTTTACTGAAGCAATGCTGTTTCCTTAAAACTGCTATTTTCTTTTGAGACTACTTGTCATTAGTTCTAGGTAACTACTTCTGTTTATGCATACAGATCAGACTAAATTTTCCTGCACCTCAGTATCTGCAATAAAGGTACTGACATCTAGAATACCAAATACAGCATTTCCCAAATTGCCACGTGCTTCTGGTCTCCCTACCAACTACTCTTCAAGGCAACTGGGATTTCTCCAATGTGAAAACACCCAAACAGCTGAAAGGAGAAAGGAGATAACTCTCAACACCGTTTAGATCTGTATTTGTGCCTAAGCTCAAGTCACCTGAACAGTTCCATCTTCAATTAAACAAGGACATCCATTCCACTCTGCACTCTTCAATTTCCTGCTAAAATTTCTAAGTAAGTAAAAACTTTTCCACTGTCCTTTATGTGATTTTTTTTCCAAGTTTTAAATGTTCACACAAATCACACCAAACTAAGAAAAATAATTTCTTACACATTGCAGGGAAAACCCTAGATATTCTAAATATAACACTCTCCCAGCCTTTATTTTCCCTTTCCCTACTGATTTCTAAATACCCAGGGGTACTACATCATGTACCATTTGCTTCACAAGTTGTATAGCAATCTAAATATGAAGTCAAAGTGATTTGAAAATGGCAAAGACTTTATCTTATGGGCAATTACAGTAAAGAACAGTAAAGGACTGATAGGTAGGAGTGAATGGAATCATTAAAAAAATTGTTTTAAAGTCTTCTGAGAGTTACACATACAGAACATTACTAAATGACACAGTATGGTGCAGAACAAGAGCCATTCTAATGCAAATTCTGTCTTCTGAGCCTTCTAACTATACAAGGACTGACAAAATTACTATTTCAAACCTCTTTCTCCCCACCTTTAACCCTGCAGGTTAGAAAAACAGTCCATCACAAAAGCAAAGAGGTACACCATCACCAAACTGTTTAGTGCCCTACAAAGGTTAAAGATCAATCTGCACACACACAAGTTACTGCAACCTGAACCAGCTCTATCTCAAAACGTTTCCCTACACTATTTTGGCTAAAACTGTATGTTATTCTCTCTAAAAATATAAGGGAAAAAAAAATAAAGAAAACAGACTAAGTCTCATACTCAAATACAGTCTTTCAAAAGCTAGACTATAGTCCTACACCAAAAGTATCCTGCATGCTCAGAGCCAGGCAGAATGACAGCATGGGGGAAAGTTAGGCTTGTCAAACTAATGTTTACAACCATCACACACTTGTGATGCACATGCCTAACAACAACAAAAAAATACATTTATAGATGCATTTGATTCCCCTAAATATAAGTAGTATATCATAATTACAAGGCTGTACTCCTCAGTTACACCAACAGCCTCGATTTTTATTTTAGACACTGACTATGGAGTGAAATAGCTGTTTAATATTTTTGTATTAGGCATTCTTCTAGTCTTTTTTTATTTACTATAGCCTTCTACTGAGATAAAAATCATTAAAATTTCTTAATGTATTTTTGTAGGTTGTTCAATACATATTTTAATTAATTTCTGCTATGAGGTAAAATCATCTCCCTTTTTCAAGGAAAAAATGAGAGGAAAATTTCCCAGATGGCTTTGTTTGAACAGTCCCTTTCAAAACACCAGAAAGCACCAATGCCTTTAATTTACTGTAATCCTGTAGCATGGATGCAGTAACACTGTATTTTGTTCCACATGCTCAAGATGTATGTGGTGATTTTTAAATACTGTAGTGGCCTAAATACACCCTCACAGTGAACATAATCTAACAGGCATTTTCCAGACATGAGAAAGAGCCAACAATATACCTATTACATCAATAAAGTATTGTAAAGCCAATTCTAAACAACCCATAAATAAACCCCTCAAATTCACTGTGCAGACTTTCAAACTCCACATGGTCTATCAGCTCAGCAGCATGCCCCCAATTTCACACTGTGCCCGGTCCCAGTACTGAGTCACCAAGCACTCTGCAGGAGTATCTGAGCAGCTGCAGCAAGTCACACCCACCTCCAGCTGGCCCGGATAGAGAAACAGAGACTATGCAGCAGTTTCTTCAGAAGGGGCCCCCGGGGCCTCTCAGCACTGAGCTTTAGTCCTCCCAGACTGCCCACCCACAGGCTCCATCCATCAGGAATCCTGTCCTACCTGAGCTGGCCTCACCTCCATAAAAACGTAGCATGGCTCCTCCAGCAATGCCGACTGCCTCGGGTCACCAGGACAAGCAATGTGAGCATTTACAGGGCCAGCCATAAATACGTACCAGTGGTGCCTGGGACAGTTACACGGGGTAATTACAGGTGTGGGTTCACCACCCGTACCTCCATTCTGTTTAACACATAACACCACTTTATGTTTGGATCTCTACCCAAACTTCAGGAATGAGCACACAAAAGGACTGCTAAACTGCCGTTTGCTGTTGGAAAGTTTCCAAGACCAAAGCAGATGATAGTCTGGAGAACAAGAATTTTAGTCACTTCATACAAGTTAAGGGCTTTAAAGACTGTATGTAAACATGACAACCTTATTACCAAATTACCTTTTTATACGGAGGCAGCAATGTTTTAGTATGCTGTTAAATCCACGCACAATGGTCATCTAGGAATCTGACAACTCAGCCAAGCAAGCAGTGCCAGCTCAGGTTGTCTGGGAAAGTTGCTGAAGATGTTTAAAAGGCCAGAAAGCAACCCACAAGCAGAGGTCAACCTCTAAAAATCAAGGTGGCGTTCCCCTCACTTGAATGCTTCACCATTAGCAAAGCCTAACCCCGAGCCATTTTAAGGTGGCTGTGACTTGCAATCAGCTCTGCACCTCCCAGCTGCATGCCTGGCAAAACAGATCACGAGAACAGGATCACTAAGACTAGTCCATACCCCAGAGACAGGCCTGGTAAGGTAGATAGCATACTACTGTCTCTTGAGACAGTTCCCCATGGCACTTCTTACCTTTTCCTCCTAGTTAGACCTTCCTTACTAGTTCCACTTTCTTCAAGAAAGAAAAACAAAGACTTGTTTTTACACTCCTTAATTGGCATATTTTCAGATTTAGCAATTGCTAATATATATCTTTGACATGCCATAGGAAAATTCATATTGTGTTATAAATACTCCCGTTTCAGAACTCCCCATGGAAATATTTACTGCACAATCCCAGTGAGTTTCCTCAGTTTAATCATTATTTTGAAAGCAGTTAAAAGCTGGAAAGAGCTACTCCTAACGGGAAGATGGCCAACAAGGGCATCTGCACTACAGTTATATAAACTGTAGTGGTACAACTGTGTGAGCAAGTCTTCCCTAGTGATGAACAAGTCATAGGGCAGGTCAGAGTCAAGGTTAAAATATCACAGCTATCTCTGAGTCTTTCCAACAAAAATCACATCTTCCTTACTAATGCATGAAGATCACCAGAAAGCACAAAGAGCAAAGGTCTGGGAACCAGTCCAAAACTGACTTAATGCCTACTACAGATTTGAGATTCTGTCACACTAAGACTCATTTTAATGTTTTTGTAAGTTGTTTCCATATCCCAACTGCTGAATCCAAGACACCATGAACTGCAACAAGGGCTCAAAACTACGTCAGACTCGAAAAACAGTTTCAAAATAGGATGAAGTAAGAATACTCCATTCTGCAATACAGTAAACTTTCTCTATTAATTATCACATTTAATTAGAATCTCCATTAACCACATTTAATTAGCATCTCCATTAACACCACTTCACTTCTGAAATTATAAAAAGTTCAAATTCTGAGATAACTAAGGATCAGACTGCTCTAATAAAGCACCTGGTTTCCCCTCTCCCCTGCCATCTTTCAAGACAAAGCTGAAACTCTTTCCTTTCCAAAACCTATACACCTATACAGACAATTACAACATCCACCTGCAACCACCTAAAATACATTTCCGTGGCACTTTATTAGAATAATCAACTACATGATTCTGCATTCCCTACCATCATCAGGCATCCAAGTATCTTAGCCTAATTTACTCTTTTTGGTTCATAACATTGTACAGTATCATACTAACAGAAATCTCCTAATTTTATGCAACTGAAATGCACAACTTGGAAGAGAGAGACTAATTAGAGTTGCAGTATATATACTGTTGCACCACGTGACAGTTAACGTTACACAGTTCACCACTGATAGAGCATTTATGTTTTCTTTTCAGTCAGAAAAATACCTTGTTAATATCCTCTCATGTTGCCCACAATAAAAAATGTCAGTGTAGACATAAAATAAAGGAAGTTCACAAGTGCTCACCAGCTGGAACCCAAAGACTGCCTGCTCGTTCAGTTCCTTCAGAAGGAACTGGGATTCAGGAAGAGTTCTAGGAGAGTCACCCTTTCTGTGCCCACTTAGTAGGCATGTGGAAAGAAAAATCGGGCAGAAAAGGAAGGTCATTACATTTGTGACAACTCCATACATACTGTTCTATGACTCCATGTTCCACCTCTCAACTAACAAGCAACCGAATTCATTAAATTAGAGACAACATCAGAACCTGAACTTCCTCAAAAGAACAAATACTACCCAAGTCACAAATACCAATTGGTTGTTAACAGAGAAAAACAGGAAGACAGTTTATGATGGCGATATTTTATGGGGATAACTAATTAAGAAGACTTCTTCAAACAGTGAAAATGACAGGAATTTATCTAGGATAAGCCTAAATTAAAATGTCTAAACTGTATTTCAACTGGCTTTGTTACTTCAGTGCAAATCTTTGTGCAGAACACTTTCTAAAGTACTGCATATAGGAGGAAATAAGGCAACACAATACCCAACATGCCAGCAGTAACAGAACAGCCTATCATGGCCATTTTGATTTGCCAAATGTAAAAGTAATAAGACAAAACAATTTTTCTTCACTGCATTTTTATGTGGCCTGCTGTATTGAAATAAACATGGCTGTCTTCCATATGCAACCAAAAGCATAAAAACTTGCAGTTTTCCTAGCAACGCAGTGGCCTCAGAGAATACACCAACTGTGAAGTAACATTTTCCAGAAATTCCATAACCTATGAAGTTGAATGCACAATGGTGTGCCAAAAGAAAGAAAATCTAGCCTGATCACTGTACTGCTCAACTCATTATGCCCCCCCCAATAATGTTTTATAGCAGTCAACAAGTAGCTCTATTGAGCAAAAAAGTTTACAAAGTCATTTATTCCCTATCCTTCTCTCCTGCCACACTGCCAATCAAGGACAGCAAAGTCTGTACTGTTTTGCAATATCCAATTCACAGGGTAATTATCCCAAGGTAAAGAAGTGCTCTTTTCCTCCAAGTTACCATTCACACAGAATTTCACAGACATCAGCCAAAAACATTACTATAAACAGATCAGGAGTCATACATACATGGAGTGGCACAAACGACCAATAACAGATGAAAATGACACTGTAAACATACAGTTTTATAACAGAATTTTTCTTCTAAAATGGTAGTAAGAAAATGACACCTTGAAAAGGAAAAGTCAGGAGCATTAAACTAATGAAGGTCAAGGACTCATACTGTTTTTCTAATGCAATACTCAGCAAATGCCAAGGCATTACCAATTATTAAAATGAAAAAGATAAAGTTAAATCTTACACATTCCATAACATACAGTAAATTTAATTTGCTCTTTTCTGCTTACATTTTTGTTTTTAATTAGTTCTACTCAATTTATTATTTCAGAAACCAAAGCTTAATTTTAGGGCAAACAGACCAAACTGCTGTGAAAGAACATCAAGTTATTCCTGCACATCAAAAAAGACAGCAAAAGGTAATAAAAAGCCTCAAACTAAATTCAAACTTTGAGTTTTCAAATAACATTTCAGGGATTTACTACTCCAGCAGCTAACAGGCAGAGTGTTTTCCTAAGGTTGTACTTCAGCCTAAATGAGTAACATAGCTTGGGATGTCCTCACTGATAGAGCAGATAAACTTATTTTTGTCCAACCATCCTCTCATTTGCTCCTTTCCTTGTTACAGCTACAGCTTAATAATGAAATAATTTTGGGGTTGTTTTCTTTCTCCCCTCGGTCCACCTCTCAGCAGCAATGAGAAATGACTTCTCAACTTAAGACACAACTTTGAAAATTATCAGGTTCACTAACAAGGTCCACTGAATGCAGTGAATTAACTCTATGATCCAGTACTCAAATGTCAAAAATCATAGAGCTGAAAAAAGCCTGAGATTGAAACTGGATTTTCAGCACACTCTACACAGAATTCCCACCAACTTTCTTCTTCAAAAAGCCCCCAGTATATTGTCAGTTTCTTTGATACCTCAACTACTGAAATAATAATAAACAAAGACTGGACAAATAATTTTACCATCACCCACAAAGAAGTTTATTCTTTACTTTGAAGTGGAATAAACAGTATCATTGGAAAGCATTTGCCTGTTTCTCAATAATTAAGGCAAATTCCAACTACCTTCTAAACATTTCTGGTAAGACTCAAAGGCTACTAAAGTTGATTAAACAAATTATAATCTACAAAATGGATTTATGTTAAATTTAAAACTATGGGTAGACAAATTCTTCAGATTAACACTTCCCATGTCCTCCATTTAGGAAACCTTAGGTTCATGTCACCTAATGAAATAAAAAAATGCTAGCAACATCCTCAACACTGCTGAACATCTACTAAGACATCCACTTCATTTGACATTGATCAACTTGAAAAAAGCAGCTTAAGCAGTTTTACCCGTGGAAAATACAAGTAAGTACTCTGAGTTTTAGCAACACAGAGTCATATTCCTAACTCTCAGGCTCATGACACCAGAAGATTTCAGTGTATTTAACAAAAAAACCTAAATTCCTTGTTAAACATCACTAATGATAGTTTTAAGTATTTTTAAGCTTGCAACACTAATTAACATTACCATATTTGTATTAGGGAGTGGCACATTGCTCTAAAAGGAAAGGGGGTAGGTTGAGAATAAGCTGAATTCTACCTTCGTTCTGGACTGTAGCTCAAAACATTTACATCTCTTAATACAGTGTCAGAGACTGCTCAAGAGAGGCTCTTCTGACCTCAAGCAGCAGCTTCATATGGAGACTTTTTAATTATTATGACATGCAAAACCAGATGTGTTAAACTGACAGCTAGAATCCTTACCACAAAGTAATAACCATGTTATCTGAACTCTACATGGATCAGCACAGCACATGGGCAATAGACTCCATTTCACCCTTCTAAGCCCTCCTCAGCAACACAGCACAAAACCCAAACAACCCTCCCACGAACACTCTGTACAACAGCACTAAGAGTTGAGCTCAGGGATGGAAGTCTAACAGTACCACAACACACTCTCCTACCTCCAGCAACAACACTTCCACAAAACTCATCAACTTAAGAGTATGCAGAAGACTGAATCTCTATTTCTGTAATTAATGATTCACATTAATTGTCAGTAGATAATTCCAAATTTATAAATTTTTTCCTCTCAAAAGCCAATAAAAACTAGAGAACTCAAGACATTTCTAAAAATATATTAGTCATCTGGGGCAACAGGCACATACTCAAATGCTTCATGAAAATTAGGCTCAAGGGATACTAAAATGATAAACAATTCCTTTAACATTGCAGGAGGGGGAAGGGGCAAGCATCATAAATTTTACTTCTCATTCAAGGAGCTTCTTAAAGACCCACTGATGTTTATCAACACACACCTCAGATGGGAGTTACTCAAATGCAGACACTTTATAAAGATTGTGTATTTCAATATTTTAAGGTAACAAACAGCAGAGTAATACTGTGAAAGACTGACACACCATAACCCAGTCATCAAAAACTGTAGTTTGATTAAAATCAGGGGTTGTGCAAAGCAATTTCTGCTTACAAAGGAGAAAATAAGCAGTTGCCCAAATGCAGCTGAGACTATTTCCCTTTTTTCTATGTATCCACAGAGCCAAATTAGTACTCCCACTCAGAAGCTCCAAACAATTAAGTAAGATATGACAACTCAATCTCCCTAACAAAATCCACTGAGCAAAAATAAGGCTAATTAAAAACAAGGCCAGGTTGTTTAGCAACTCTCAAATTTCTTTTGATGTTTCTAGGGTAGCTTCTTGAGGACAAAGAAGTTTTAACAGAAGACCCTGTGAATGTAATATTACTTACAAATGAACTTGCATTGAATGTTTCTATTACTAGGCTTAGAATAAGAAGGGTGAAGCTACAAGGCTTTTATGAATATAGGTTGTGCCATGCAGTGACAGATGCTTGCCACCTTCATCCCATCCATCTCAAGTTTCCTTCATTTTAACTGAGTGGGAACCATTCAAAATCAGCAATTCAAACAGGGCATTGTAGAAGGATTCAAAAAAAGGGAGTCTCTGTTATAAGACATTCCTGCAATCCTGCAACAAGGTTACTCACACACATATCCTTAATAAGAAGGCTGTGGCAGAACCAATGTCTAACCACATTAAAATAAGGCAAGAAAAAACACACCATATATCTTCCTTCTTAAATGTGTCTTAAAAACAGTAACTGTAAGTCAGATTATCTCAAATTCATATCTCAAGATACATCAAACACAACAGAAGAACCAACCTCCACTTCAATACCAGATTGTTCTTTGAGTGCTACTAATATTTATTATTTGAAGAGAACTTTCTGTTCTTCTAAGGCTACAACAATGTCCATGCCTCAATAAAACAGAGAAAGCATTATTTCACCTAAAATTTAGATATTGACCGATCTGCCTATACAGAATTCTGGAATACTTCTGTTTTCAGAAAGATTACTCTTTTTTTTCCTGGACATGTTATTTTTTCACCACAAATGAGCAAGCTAACTTGAAAATATTTAGTATTAAAACAGCAATTGGTCATTAAACTATTACATAACTTGAGAAATCATTAGGTTCAGACAAAATACACTTTCAGTTCTAGACATACTATGCCATGTGCATTTCTCACCATGCAACAAGTATAATTTTAATTGCATGCTTATTTAATTTCCAACTGGGAATTGTTTTTGAAAAGAAGATTCTACTCACACTCAAAAAAAAAAAAAAAAAAGAAAAAGGCAAGTCAAAATAATTTCTGTCACATAGAAATTCTTCACTAATAAAGGAATGTTGGCCCACAGCTTGGGGTGCAAGCAAAGATGGGAAGCAAGTATTGACCTAAGAATTAATATATATAGTGTTGTGGTTTTAAAAAAAAACGGATTCACAGCTTTATTTCAGGCTGGCCCAGCTCAGCTTAACAAAGCTTAGCTCAGCTTAACAAAGGTATTGTGCAACAGGGCTTTCAAGCATCTAAAGCACAATAGGTGACAAGACAATTCATCCCTCTTCCCATTAAGTAATTCTTAAATATATACATAAAATTCAACTGATCTTCCCTGGAACTACCTTACTGTAGGAAGATAAGCCACTTAACAAAAGCTGCTAGTTATGTTTACAAACTCAAAATCTATTTTAGAATTGTTTGATTGCCTAAGAGTCTCATTTTATTTCCCTAATTAAGTAAACACTCTCAATAGGACTATACAAAAACTGCAATCATTACTATAGACAGTATTTAGCCAGTAAGAGGTGAACTTTACTTGAATTTGAAGAGGATCGTATTATTTCTTGCATTAAAACAAGCATAAATAGTATTCTTTCAAATGAACAGTTTTTAAAATTAAGTCTGTGTTAATCTGTCAGCAGCAGGTGTCTGAATGAGGAATCTACTCCAACTACTTAACTAGATGAGATCTGAACTCCTCCCTATGTTATTCAAGGGGCACAGCTGGTATGAAGACACCAGCATCCAGAAGAACATAATTATGTGAAATAAACACAGCAGAAAAAAAAATAGGTAGAGCATATTACCTAACTTGTATTGCAGAGTTTATGCACATATCTGCATTATTTATTATATACCTTAATAAAAAAAATTTCTTTGTGCTTTTTCCATATTTGGGAGTGAATAGGTATGAGCAGGACAGACCGTAATTTCCTTTCCCTGTTTCTGCCACTGGTAGACATGGATAATTGGTAACTCTGCTGCTTGAACAAACTCAGTAACAAACCTAGAAAAACACTGAGGAAGACTCTTGCTTTGGAGGGACATAAAAAAGTGCAGCATTTAAGAAATCTGAGAAACCAAGGCAGAGGAACTAATCTGTGTAACTGGGATAGAACTGTAAATCTTCTTCATGTAAGTATTTTCAGAAAGACTGACATGCCTAAATATATACAGCAGGTCAGAGAAATTAGTTGACAGATATCAGAAAAGTAATGATAAAAGTTTAGACAAAATAAAAACCTTTTGAAGATTTCTGCTGCCCCTCAGACACATGGAATTTAGCTCATTTAGCTCTAGGCACTAATTGTTCCTGTTTCTGGCTGCCTTTTCCTTATCATGAAGCACTTGAATACTGCTTTACATCTCTTATTTTGACTGATGACAAAAGGAGGGTATTAGAATTTTTTATCATGCTGCTGCTGTAGAAACAAAACAAGTAATGTTTTAACACTGTGACAGAAAAAAATTACATTTAATGTTGACAGACTGTTCCTTTGCAACTCTCCTCTGTAACAACAGTCGCAGTAAGGCACAGATGATTATTCCAAAGTCCTACAGGGCCTAATCACAGGTCTCTAGGTCTAGTTTTCCATTAATTTCAAACACAATGTAACATTGCTGCATGCACAGAAACGTAAGTCAAGGCCACAAAAGCTTAACAGACATCTTTTAAACCATTTGGTAAAAAGAGAGAAGTCTCTTGTCAGTCATCTGCTCAAAAATTTATCTCACTTTCCAGTCACCTGGAGGACAGACTTTCCAACTGGACACACCAAGGGGGACCCTTATCGCTGTCAACAAGTATCTGAATGGAGGGTGTCAGAGGATGGATCCAGGCTCTTCTTAGTGCAAAAGAGGTCAAGAAGCAATGGGCACAGACTGAGGCACAGGAAGTTCCACCTGAATAGGAAGAACTTCTTTACCGAGTGGGTGACCGAGCACTGGAACAGGTCACCCAGGGAGGTTGTGGAGTCTCTGTCACTGGAGAGATTCAAGAACCATCTGGACACAATCCTGTGCCATGTGCTCTGAGATGACCCTGCTTGAGCAGGGAGTTTGGACCAGACCCACTGTGGCCCCTTCCAACCTGACCCATTCTGTGATTATTCTTGCATGGTATTTCCTGAGTCTACTTCCAGTCAACAGGTAAGTACAATTAGTGCCTTAGAACACGCATCTCACTTCACAAGCTTGAAAGTAGGGAAAAAAAGGGAAACTGCCCAAGAGAAAAAGGAGTGCAAAGGTTTACGTAAGAGAATTCCAGGCTATTTCACTATCTGTTTAGAATTTCCACAGTGTAGGAAAATAGGTGAATATCACATTCAAGAGATGTCTTTGAATAATTCAGAAAGTGTTTAAGTTTACATGATGAGCAATTTGTTTCAGAAGCTTACACTTCAGATATTGATGCAACTTCATTCCCTAAATATTCATTGCCATAGACCTTCCAGTTACTACAGATTAATGAATTTCAAAATACTGTTTCACAAAACAACACTTCTGACAAAATGTCAGTAAATAAAAATTTTAACCTATGGTATAATTCTGAGATTACTCCCTGTACATACAAATGCAGGCAGAAAGCTCTGATTTCAGAAAAGTGATAAAATATTCAGAAAAAATCTGGTAACCCACAAGTGCTGTAGTGGTATTTCTTTAACAGATTGAAGTACTGAAGAGATACAGGTTCATGACAAAATCCAGACATGAATTCCCTGTATGATAAGGCTAATGCTATCAAATGAAAACCCACACTAGTTTAGTAGGAAAGCAAACCTGCAGAACAGAGTAGAATAGTAAAAACACAGATATAAAAAGCATTCTTATACCACTAGCAAATATCCCTGGGATAAAAGAACAGGCAGTGGACTTAAATACTTTTTAGGGTAGCTTTATGATTAAAAGTTAGGAAGTCTGTTAAAGGTCTTCAAGGAAACAGAATCTTCTAATACTGAAGTTACAGCAGGGAACACCTGCAGTGAAGTATAAGAAAGTCTGGTGACCCTTTTATAATGCAAGGGAGAACAGAAAGACTGTCATTATCTTACACTGAATATAAAGAAATGCTTTTTCTTCCTAAGTGCTACATTTACTTCCAGAAAGGATTCATTTTTACACTACAACAAACTACTGACAAAATGTAAGCATTAGTGTTAAGAACTGTCTTTCATTGCCAGTACCATTTTTTTCCTTACTGAAGGGCTACACAGGGAATGATCTCTGTACAGCGAGAGGTTTTTCCCTGGAAATGCCTATGAAATTGCATAAAACCTGACTTTCTAAACAAATGCAGTTACCAATGCAAGTTGGGTGCCATTAAATTACTATTATTCACAGTAAAGTCATTACAGCATCATCTCCCCTCTCAGCCAAAACAGAGGCAGAGCATTCTCTTTCAAGTTCTGCACAGCTTCAGTGATACTTGGCTTACTGGATACTTAACACTCAATAGGCAGAAATGGCCAGGAAAACAAATGTAAACTGTCAATAAACAGGTTTTTTCTTAGAAAGCAGCCATGTCCCAAAACATGGTTAAGGTATAATTCTAATCGGGGAGCATTGGGGAATGCAGAACAATCCCAGTAAAAGCTACTACATAATTTACAAATTGCTATCTTGACTACAGCCTAGTAGCAGGCAGCTCATCAGAAACTAATAGTTTTCATTACTTCCTCTTCAGAAAAGCAACCCAAAAGCACAAGTTTACTCAACTGTATATTCCATTTCTGTAAAGTCAGAGGCAAGTAGCATATATTAAAGCATGATGCTAAGTAAAAATCATTCCCTTATGATTACCTTGCGTACCGAAGACAAGCAAATTCACCAAGTCTTGTATATAGTCAGTTATTTTTTCTTTTACAAAACATAAAATATGCTTACGTACAAAACCTTACCAAGTGTAGCAGGCAGACTGACTTCAACATATATTTACAATCCAGTCAATTCTTAAAACTAAGATATGTATTTGCCTAAACAGAACAACTCTGAATGGAAACCTTCAGAGGACCTATTTACAGACCTGAATTCTATACTCTCACAAATAAAGAATGTAAAAACTCTAAGTGAAAATTCTCAATGTCAAAGTCCTAATAGCAATAGAGTTTGGGAAGCAGCTGCATCAACAGGTTACAAACAAACAGCAATGCTTATTAACATTTGATGCAGCCTCCATTTCAGATCAAGTCTCCCACTAATACATCTTTACTCTAGCAACCTACACCAGATACTTGAACTTCATTAAGAGAAACATTGGACTCCATCCACCTACATGAATAAAGACTTAGCATTTATTACCATCATATTAATATCACAATTCTTACCTAACATCAGTAATATAAAATTAGTGGTTTGTATCTTCCATTCTGTGCTAGTTAAAAGCAAGGTTTGCAGGTACTTTTCAAAAGCAATTTTCAGTATTAACATTCTAAACCTCTAAATTTAAAAAGTACAAACACAAGTCATATCTTTTACTGTGATTCTATGAGCACATACTTCTCAATTTCTTTTCTACTAGAGATCCTCACAACAGAGTAACACAAAAAAATGGTTATACAATTGATCCAGCAAAAACTCACCTCAAAAATATTGCCAGATCCACTGAGTAAATGAAAAGCTATTTTCTATCAAATAGTTCTAAACTTGAAAGCAAACTTAAAATTAAAGCCCTGTCTGAAGGCAGCAGAATTAGTAACACTTAAAAGAAAGCTTTTATAAATATCAGGAAATGGAAACTTTTCCCCATTTTTTGTTTTAAATCCAGAGAAAAGCTTCTAATATGTGAATGATTCTGGAAGCAATTTTATTTTTCTTAAAACACAAACCAGCCACCAATCCCTACCTCCTTTAAAGCCATCCAAAAAGCCAACGTTCAAGGAATAGTGAAGTGAATCACTAAATCTACACTTGGCTGTTGGGGGGTATTCAAAGCATGGTTCATGGAGAGCTCACTCTCCTTTGTGATCAGACCTCTCTCATCCCAGCTTTGGCTGTACAGTTACAGTGAGGAAATGGTTTTCATAGTAATGAATAATTGCTTTAACATTAACAGTAGTTAATACTACCTGCATAGATGGAATCTACTCCAGCTTCTTCCTGAACCCTTCGCTATGTCCATTACTCTCAGACATGCCTCTTTCCACCTATCCTGCCATTTCCTCTTTGAAAGGCTCATCACCCGACCATCTTCCATTCTCTTGTAGCTGCTCCAGCGACCCTCCCCCTCCACTCACTGTTTATTTCCTTGGTCAAGGATCACACTAATTTAATTAGCAGTTCCCCTCCAGTGCCAGGGCTGCTAAAACAGGAACCCAACACAGTTCTCTGTTTAGGGCTGTTTGCTGTTCCTTTGCTGTGAGGACTCTGAACTCCTTCAGGAACCAGTGGAAACAAAGAAAGCCAACACAGAATTACAGAAGCTTCCACCAGCACTTTGATAAAAATAGGAACTCATTATTTAAAATATTTCGTTCAGCCTCTAATAGCAGTAGGATTTTTAATCTCAGAACTGTGTTAGTCAGTAACAGTGGTCACTGACAAATGTTCTTAATTGCCAATTAAAAAAAAAAAAAACACATGCAAAAGAAACAGTCACAAAGCTTCAGTTATACTTTGGAATTTAAATATCACAAGTTGTAATCAAATTTCATTAAAATAGCCTACATAGCTCAACAGCACACATTTCAGCAAAAGATTTCCTGCTATACACATTTACACTCTACAGTTATTTTAAGCAATTCAGTAAGATCACAGCATGAAGCAAACAATGTTTCAAAGTCTCTTTAACATAAATGTAGTGAAACATGAGGTATTTTCTTCACAACAAGAAACAATTGAGTACAGGTAGCTTACCTAAACTAACTTTTTCTTCATAAAGTTCTACTGTGTATCTTAGTGGGTCATTCTGCTCCATACAGTTAAGCAGAAACACCTTTTACTCTCTTTTACCAAGGGTTGCATCTCGCTTTTTTGCTCTTAAATTACATATATATATACACACACATATGTATACATATATATGCATACATATATATATACACACATATATGTATCTCCCTTTCATTATTCCCAAAGCTACCCTACTTATCTGGCCTCTTTATTGTCTTTGCTGTACACCAGTATCACGTCATTCATGCATTTAAAAAGACCCACAACAGCCTTCCATCCTCAAGCATGAGAGCCCTCAAATCTTTGTATTTCCCTTTTTCTTTAATGGAAACATTTTTCCAAATCTACAAGGCCCTTCATAGTTCTATTCCCCGTAAACAATGCTGGCTTTAAGTCCCTATTTGTTACTGTTAAGAAACTTCACACTCGAGTTGGTCTCATAAGACCCCCTAATCTCTTCAAACCCCACACTTGCTGATAGCAGCTGACCTAAAAATAAGAGATGCACTGAGGGGGGGAAGCTGTTCATTATGTTTTAAACACTTGCACACAGAGACAATGCCTCCATGCACAGGGACCTGAAAGCAAGAACAAAGTTAATGCAGTTTTTTTATATGCTGAATGTACAAGTACTCTCAGGAAACCAGGGATGTGACAAAAACTTGCAATTACTTGTTTAGTCCACGGTAAACTTGGAAGTCTCTCTCCAGAGAACGACTGTCTCTGTACATAGTCTCTTTCCACAGAAACCATGCAGTAAGCAACTTTGAAAAATGCTTTGTTTGCACTGTATCAGTATGGAGGGCTTACCCGTAACACATTTTAAAACCTTAATTGAATTTCTTACCATGGATTACAATTCTACAAAAGATTCTGCCATGAATGTTACAAAAATGAGCTGTTACAAAAAATACCTTTATACACATACTAAAGATTTTAATAGGCGATAGTTCTACCATTTTTGAGTAATTAATTTTCAATCAATTCCTGCCGTTATATTTTAAATGTGTACACTTAAATCTTGAAATGACATTTAAATAACATTCTGCATTTGCCACAAAGACATGAATCAGTCATGATTAAATCAGCATGCTACACCACTGAATCTTCCTGTTTCACTTCAGAGCTGAAATTACTACGAGATGTACAGGAGTTCTTTCTAAATATTGAGTTGAGAGGGAGAGATCAGGTTAAATAAGCTTTATGTTCAGCAAGAATACTCCAGATTTATGTCCTATTTTGTTTTCTGAGGTATGAGAGAAGAAGAGATTGTTTGTTTGGGACTTTAATTCCATTCTGGAAAATAAATACTAGATATGTTTTAATGAGATTGGCTTTAAGGTCAGCTAGATCAGAGGAAGGCAGTAACACGTGCAATAGTTTCAAATCAAGCAGCAGCAAATTTAAAATAATGCACAGCAATTAAAAAATAAAAACCACTCAACTTCTTTCTTCCTCTCTGAAGAATGTAAAAAGAAAACAAGACAGACAATTACAGTACTATCAAAGCCAATTAATACTCTTCAGTCATGTTAAGGCTTAGATGAAAAATGTTAGCACTTTTATAATTTTTTTTCCCCTCGATGTCTCTAATTGCAAAACTAAGGGAATACTATGGCAACAGCAGCCCTTCAGTCTAATTCTATAGACAGAAAACATGATAAATTGTATTATTATGTCTTTTGCATGTTAGCAATATGCAAATGTCCATTATACTACAGCATTTCACCTATATTCTAACACCTACCTTCAGTTCATACTGGCAGAAATATTCAGTATATCAAGGACAAATTGATATCCTTCTGCCCATACCTGCTTAGCTTTGGTTTACTATGTACAGTACAGAGGATTTAACATAACTTTGGTTGTTCTGAATGTATTTTACAAAGGTGAAACTGTGGCCAAACTAACTTTACTAAGGAGACACACACAAAAAAATCACTTATTTACATTAAACAGCACAAATGTTCCACTTTTAAAATTAGTAATTTCCCTCAGACTGTTGAAGACTACTTCCTTCTTCCAGTCTGTTAACACATGATATGCAAACACCTGCTTTCACATCAGAAAAAATTACACTTTCCACTGTCTTAAGCAGGAGAAGGTACAGTGGGATGGTGTTCCTTCCATTTACAAAACTACAAATAATTAATTTTCCTTCATCCTTACGGTATGCATACATGCTTCAGACCATTCCCCAACTATTAAATCCAGCTGGACTCCACAAGAACTTCAGAATGTCTTTCCTGTATTACAACAATTCCAATACACAAATAAGCAAATGCACTCCCCACATAGAGCCTCATCCTCCAGATGTTTTCATATATGCATAATTCCACTAAATGCAGCTCAGTTGAAGCAGAAAAAATCAGCAACTGTAGCAAAAGTAAGTAGAATTGCAAGAGTATGTAGGACTATATCTTTAGACAGGTGAACAGGAAATAAAAGAGGACACCTCTGTATCCTGACAAGTAGCACAGAATAGCAGCATATGGGCATTGAACATGCATTTCATTCTGAGATTACTACACTTTCAATTGTGATCAGATATGATGGAAATCAGTGTACTAACAAAAGAGGCATGTTTTTTAATCCATCTACACGCTTCTGTGACATTACCAGTGGTCTACAGAGCCTTTGCATTAACTCAAAAAAGGAAAAACAAATAGGATTTATAAGAACAATTGGGTACCATGAACACATTTGTGGTGTGGAATTAGTATTTCCTAAAAAGGTATTTGAAAGATACTTCCTTTACTATAACTACTATATCAAGTAAAACTAGTGCAGCAATAAATGTATATGTACATCAAAATTTGTTAGCTTTATACAGAACAAAGAAGCACTGATCTAAAGCTCCAAATTCTCTACTTGAATACTTCATTTTGTAACTTGACACAAAGACCAATTAACAAAACAAAAAAACACTTTTCCAAATTCAGACAGAAACTACAATTTTCTAAACTCTGGCTGTTTGTTACCTTAACACTGTTTATTACCTGGAAAATCCTACTCTTTTTCTAGGAAGCAGGGATACAAAATAAGATCAGTTAAAAAATACTGGGGATATCACTACTGTCTATAAACCTGTAAAAACACAGGAGGCTGACTTGACTGTGAACTTAAAGCTCCTGTCAAGAAAGGCTCCAGTATATGCTACCTTTGATTATCATTTTCTGATTAAGAGTTCTACATAGCAGCTAAATACAAAGAAGATTTTCTCATTTTTGATGGGGTTTAGTCTATGGTGCATGTACCTACACAGTGTATCACCACAATACACAAAGTTATTAAAAAGGATCCAAACCAGCCAATATTTATTGCTAATGAAAATCCAGAAAACTATTTCATGGTATCAAATGTTGCAGTATGTCTAAAATAAATGAGACATACTAGTTAAAAAAAATTAAAAAGAGGTTTATTTAATCTTTGGGGCTATAAGGAAAACCAGCATACCTGTAAAAACCAGAAAATTAATAGGTGTTACAGTGCTTAAATGATTGCTTCCAATTAAATTCCCATTCTGGGTTCACTGAAGTCTCGTTAGCAGAGTAAAAGGCACATTTAGAGCAAGACATCACCTGAGTGATAATGGCTAATTTTAATGAGAAATTAGTGACTGCTTAAGTAGAAGTTTGTTAAAGATAACTCACCACCATCCCTCTCTCTAACTCTGTGAGTATGCACACTTTTTGCTTTACTGTGCCCTGTGTTGTCACCATATTTGTTTTCAGGGCTGTCAGAGCGCCGCAGCATTTTATTTGGTGGTGAAGGATCTGTGGTGTCTCGCATCTTGTCATGACGGTGATCACCACCACTGGGGTGACTCTTGGATGAGTACTTAAGAGCCTGTAACAGATCAGAAGAAAAGAGGCATTCACATTAGAAATTAAATTTTTGGATTTTTTCTTCTCTTTCAAAAGTACTTTTAAAAGTTAATTAATTTTAATTTCCTATTAAAAAAAATCAGCATTAATCTTTCCAGCTTTAATTACCGACATTAAAGCAACAAGTTCTGTAATTAGAACTCAAACTACTTTCTCCCACTATTACATCCAGTGTAACACTTGCTGTTAAGAAGAACCTAGTTTCTCTATCTTTCCACTGATGGACTACATACTTTCTGCAGTAAAAGGGCCACAGTTCTTCCACACTTCTGGGAGAATAACAAGTCTCCACTTGTTATTGGGAATAGAAACTTGAAGTTACACTAAATCAGTGTAAACCATGAATATGTCCTCCATACTCTACTAAAGACCATTCCATTTCACCATTACCTTGAACTTCTGTGATGTTTCTTTCAGTACTAACATCTCTGTAACAGATGTAATTAAAAAAAAGGAAATACGAGGGGGCCAAATAATGTAATGTGACAATTCATTTTGAAGTCTTTACCAAAAATTACATGTTCTGTCTCACTTTGACCTGCTCGGTTTTGCAATGTGAACTCCTGAAGGCAAGTGTTTACACTTACATGAACTGTCACTGACAGCTGCCTTGGACTGCCGTACTGCACTTCAGTGGTTCAAATACACAGAAATGCAGTAAAACAGTTCAATTCAGGGCCTACGGAGAGCAGTATCACAACATATAGCTTTCCACAGACTCAAACCTTGACAATTGGGTTTTTTCAGTAGACACAGCAAAGAAGTACAGTATCCACCTTACAGAATTTGAGGCTATTGTCGGTAGCTCAAGGATTTGATTGTTTCTGAACATACCTAGCAGCTGGTAACTGCAGAAATTAAGCCTCACTCACAACCCCAAGTTGGTCAGGGTCTAAACCCATGCCCTGCTCAGGTTACAGCCCACAGCAGCAGTTTTGGGGAGAAGAAAGGACTTTGGGGAGGGGGTGGGGGCGTGGAAGAACAAGACTCCTTTTGTTTTTAGAAGAAAAACATTCACTTCCCCTGGGTCTCCACTCCCCCGTAGGTGACCCCGGCCCCCTCCCCCGCCCCTCGCCCCCTCCCCGACTCCCAGGCCCGAGCCCCGCACGGGTAGCACTAGGCCGCTCCTGCTCGCACCGACTCCGTAGGCCTCGGCCGAGCATCGGGGCCCGGTTCCCCGCGCCAGGGCCGCCGCCGCCTCCCC
>VZRF01000412.1:566820-611355 GCA_013396875.1 Vireo altiloquus
CGGCTCGGGCAGCTCGGCTGGAGCGGCGCTCACGGGCCCATCGCCTCGAGAGGGGAGACGCCGGCAGCTCGGCCCCGCGCGCGCTGAGACACACCGGGAGCACCGACTCGGCCACCGCCTCCCCCCGCCGCGCCCGCCGCCGCCGCTCCAACTACATCCGGGGAACTCGGGCGACGCCGCGCTCGGTCAACGTCGGCTCTTTCCGGCTCTTTCCGACGCGCTCCGTCCCCTCTGTCCCCTTTGCTCTCGGGCGACTCTGCCTTCGGTAAACATCGGCTGCCTCCGCCGAGCCCGACGCCCCTCAGTCCCTCCCTTCGGGAAACATCGGCTGCTTCCGCCTAGCACGACGCCCTTCAGTCCCTCCCTTCGGCAAACATCGGCTCCTTCCGTAACGCTCAGCCCTCCCGGCCCCTCCCGCCTCGGCCCACTCTCCCGAGCGCTACCTGTCTTCGGAAAACATCGCGGTTTTCCGGAGAGACGTTTCCGCACGGCCGTCAGGGCGGTGCCGCGTTCGGAAGCGCTCGGCTGTTTCCGTGACCCCTCACGGGCCGGCGCGGCCGTTGGCGGGCGCGCGGGGCCGGCGGCCGAGGGCAGCGCGGCCTCGGTAACAGAGCCACTTCTTCGGTGGGGAGGAATCGCGATCCTGCCAGGCAGGTGGGGGCAACAGTGGGAATTGCGGGGGGGGGAGATAGGAATAGGAAGGTCTCCTCTTACCTACCCCCTCCTCCCCTTCCGCCCGGGCATTCGATGTACAGGCAGGAGCCATTTTGTGCGCGGCGCGTGTTCGCGGGGCCGCGCTCGGCGGCGAGGAGGGTGTTAAAATGTCCCTGGGGCTGCGGCCGCGCGGGTCGGGCCTTGGCTCTGGTGTGTTCCCGGGGGGTGTGAGTGGCGGACGAGGGGTTCGTCGTGCCTCTGGCACAGGCGTTTCGGGTCACCCCAGTGCTTAGGGAGCTCCGGGCGCTCGGTGTGTCGGGAAGGTTTCCCGCTGTTGTCAGTGCCTGCTGAGCCCCTCAGGGTGGTGCCCGGTGACAGGACGAGGAGCGATGGCTATAAACTAAAACACAAGTTTTACCTCAGCATGAGGAGGAACTTCCTCGTGTTGAGGGTGGAAAAGCACTGAAATAGGCTTTCCGGGAAGGGCGTGGAGTCTCCTTCTGTGGAGACATTAAAAACCCACTTAGATGCCTTCCTGTATCATCTGCTCTAAGTGACCCTGCTTTTCCAGGGAGTTGGATTGGGTGATCTTCAGATGTCCCTTCCAACCCTAAGAATTCCGTGATTCTGTAATTCTTGCTCATTTCTGACCAGGCCTACGAAGTTTGAGGTACAAAGCATCCTATATTCAGGATCGTATAAAAGTATTATAAAACATATAATAAATACCTTGTTACCGTTGCCATGACAGTGTCATAGGAGCCAGCAGTTTTCAGTAAAGGTTTAAGAGCAGATGCCAAATTTTGCGTTGTCCCTCCCTCTCTTGAAACGCATCTCAGAGTGGGCATGTTAACACCTTAAACAGAGAACATTGCCCCGTGGCTCCATCTTTGTTAGTGAAGCATTCTTCATGTTAACACACTTACAAATTTTTTTTTTCTGTTTCTTTGTTTATTCTCCTTTAATTGGAGTGCAGAAGGCCGTTGCTGAAAGGGGACTTCAGGGAGTGAGTGCAGGATGACTCAGCAGGGAGCTGTTCTTCAGGGTTACAATAATGAACTAGTGAAATGCATTGAAGATTTATGTATGCAAAAAGAAGAACTGAACAAACAAATCCAGCAAGCAGAAGAGGAAAAGAATAAACTCCAGCATGAAATCCAAGTCCTCAGTGAACAGCTGGAATGTGTATGTGAAAACCTGGCCCAAAAGGTAGCTTCACGGAACGACCTTGATAAAATACTTGCTGAAACCGAAGCTGCTTACATGAAGATTTTGGATAGCTCTAGAACTTTACTTAATGTCCTGAAGAAGGAAGTGGGAAGCTTAAAGCATTCACCAGATCTGAAAACCAATGTAACATGAAACAGTCAAATGTTTGGACTCTACAGTGCTAAAATTCCACTAGGTGAGAAACGTGGTCAGAACCCTACAGCCACGGTATTAGCAGGGAGGGATTTTCTTCCAGTCTTTCTGTATATTTTATTATTTTCAAATGCATTAGAAAATAGATCTAATAAAGTTGCTGTTTTGCTTAAAAAAATCTACTTAATTGAACACTATAAAACTTAGCAAATAAGTAGTTAAGGCAGATGTGAGACTGTCAGTTTTGACATTATGATGCTTCAAGACTTAAAAAAAAAAGACATGTTTTATTGGTTGGCTTAAGGTGGCTGTTGGTAAGTTATTCTTTGAAAGCTAGTGAATGCAAGCCAGTCAGATGCTACTTCTTTTCACTTTCCAAATTCTTAGGCTTTACTGTTGGGACCAGGTAGAAATGAGCTATTTAGCTTCCTCTGTGAGCTTGGAGTTCTGTCTGATGCATGCACAAAGACAGCCCCTGTTTACAGTAGTCGCCTGTTTGAATAATAGAGGGATAAGGTGAGAAATCAGGACTAATACAAGGCATGGAGGCTTAAAATTCAACACTGAATGTGGTTCATGCATCTTTTGAAGCTATTCTCCAAAGGCTTGTTTAGAAAGGAGATGTGCTGCAGTGAAAGACAGGTTTGCTACGAGTGCACAGACAGCTACACCATGAACACTTGGGCCTGTAATTAATTTGTGGCTACAAAAAATGTGTTAGTAGTGACCAGAAGTCCTGAAAAAACCACTGGGGTCCAGCTAAAAATACAGAGGTAAATACAAGAGCAAGAGCTAAAAGCCGGTAATGGAATTTCTGGAAGCCTTTTTAGTGCCTTATAGCTCTATACATATCTTTTAAATAATTGTAATAAGATAGTAGAGAATAGTGAACATCCTGCAATGATGTGAAATAAATACAAATGAAAGGTGAAAGAAGAAAATGAGAAATAGTTTGCAACTATCAGACATTCTTACAGAGGACATTAAAACAGAACTTAGTTTAGAGATCAGGGATGGCAGAACAGCATGGCAGAAATTTCAATTTAATGCTGTTTTTTATTTTTACTGAACCTATGTGTGTGTGTACATACATGTGCATTTGTCCCACTCTTTGGTGTGTTACAGCAGTAACTTTTTAAGCTGTGTCTTTTCAAATCTTCATTCAATACCAATTAATTAAATTGAAAGAAGTGTAGTTGTAATCGCCTTACTTGATAATGGTGTGACTCTCAGGTGCACATATAGAGGGTATGGAGGTGTGAATAGTTTTGGTAATAGCTCTTGATCAGTAACAGGAAGCAAATGGTATGTTCTTCTGGTTGCCATGCTACATCAGGACTGAGTGTGACTGAGGTAATCACAGTTTACTTGTATTGCACTTGCAGGGGCTTCCCTCTGGGGAATTCCCAGTGGATAACCTGAGGTGATAAAATTACATCATCTCAGGGGTGCTGCTGTTGTAGTTCTGCAGCACTCAGGACTGCTTTGTTTACGTTGGAGTGAAACACAAAATTTTTGCTATTTTTAGTAGAAAAAAAGTGGTTTATTCGACTGGACATTTTATGACATTCTGTCTTCCCTTAGCCTGGTAACAGTAACTGGTTTATAGCAAAATAGGAAGACTCAGGAAAAGAGCTAACTAAAGAGCAAGAACTGCAAATGCAAACTGCTTCTTATTAGCTGCAATGAATCTCGAAATTGTCTGTGAAAAAAATTCGTATCATAGAAAGCTCATTTATAGTGAACAGTACAGTTAATTTCTAGTATTGATCTCACACAATAATTACTGGTTTGTTTGCCTTAGAATACTCATAAATAATGCCTCTTGTTCTACTGAAGCTGATAAAGGTTTTAAGAGAAGCCTTGTAAGACTTTAAAGAAATCTACTTCCAAACATTATTATGTCTAATTATAGCTATTACAGTGTCCAAACTAAATAACTGGAGATGCTTGATTTTTTTTTTTTACACAACTAAGGGAAAAATACAACTGTTGGCTAGTATTTACACACACAGTGGGGCCTCCCAACATTCCAAAGAAAAGTTGAAATGTTGCTAGAATTCCACTAAGTGATCCAAATCTAAAATTTCCATTTAAATTCACATTTAAAGGTGGAGAGGGCTTGCCTCTTTTTAGAATAACTCCAAGTGTGGCAGTCATTGTGCATCTGTAGAGCTGCTGTTGAAAAATAGTGCTTACCATTATATTCTGTATTGACCCAAATGAACCCTTTTAGTGAAGTGATAAACCTTTTTCACTGCTTTTTCAGACACTATAAATCTTGACATAAATAGCTTTTGTTAAACAACTTCACTTTGTTCAGAAGAAATGCAAACTAAGTTGGTCCACAGCATTGCTGAAGAGAATTGATAATTTGCAGATGGCAGCAGCTCTGCAGGGATAGCCTGAAACAGGAAGTTTACCTGAAGTAAGTTTAAAGTATCATACTTATTCCTAACTTAATTTTTATATTAAATTTACATGACTTGATGTAAAGCATCAGGTTGACCTGATGCTTTACTGCAGTGCTTAGTCTGGGAGCCTTAATGACAAAAGTTGGGTTCCTAATCTAAACTGCTGTATTAGGTGTTTTGTATCTTACTTGTTTTGTGAGGATTCAAGTTTTTGAAACTCCCACCTGTGCCTGATTGAAAGATTTAGTGAAATGCATCTAGAGCATTGGTCTAAAGTCCTGAATTTATGTAAAGGCACCTCTACCTGGTTTCCTAGTAGTAGAATGGAACTTGGAAGATAGCTGATGATTCCCTGCTTTTACAGCAATGCTTCTTGAATATTTACCCAGCACTTCAAACGCTAGTGATCAACACTTTTTTCAAAACATTTGACTGTTGACTCTTTGCAAGTAAACTGAAGAGAGTTTGGCAGTTACCAAAGAAGCTACTTGTGGGTGGTATGTTGAAGTAATTTTCTGTGTGGAAGTGATTCTAGGAACCACTTAAGTGAAGTCGCTTATGCCAGCAACCATTCACATCTCATTACTGTCTTTTTTCAGAAATGCTTACCCTGCAGTTCAGGTGCCTCCTCCTCACATGCACTTAGTGTTAATCACCTTACAGAAATGGACGTGAATGGACTGGGGGCTGGCCCTAATTTTAAGGGTAGGGAATAGAGAGAAGGTGTGGATGTGAAGTCGTGGTTTGGGAAGACTGGAGCATGAGGGGGTATGATAGAGAGGTTCAGTTTCTCCTAATTTCTGTCTGCTTTAAGTGTACTTGTACTGAGCTACTGAGTTCTTGCTACCCAATAAATCAAATTTTAGAAATCATCTGAACTTCATCTGAAGTCTGGACTTTGTCCCCCTTCCTTTAAGCCCACTGACAGTCAGCGAAAGAGGCAACCTATGTTTTGTTTTCTCTTTCTGTCTTTTATTTCTGTTCCAGCAGGAGGCTGTGGTATCCAAGCCTCCTGTATGGTGGGTAAGTGTGCTGCCAGGCTCACACAGGATGCAGTGCTGTTGTTTCCTGTCCTGGTTGCTCTCCTATGAACAGTCTTCAGTGAACTGCTTGGATTGTATAAAGAACCCTAAGTTCTGTGTGTTTTGATGAGCTCTGTGTGTATGTCAGATGGGCTTTGGAGAGTTTAGGCAGAGAGTTGGCAGGTTTTTGGCTCTTGGTGAATGCAAGAGATTTGTTTCCTTGGACCAGGAATTCTTCAGACCAGGAAGACTAGGCATCTTCAAATAGCTAAAGAATTGTCCATTCAAACTATGAAGCAAGCTGTAGTTTGAACCCAGGTAACTGGATCTTGTATTGCTCTTTAAGAATTGAGTACAATTCCATCCTAGCTCGTGGGGTACAAGCGTGTCCCACTCCAAACCAATAAAGTGGATTAAGCTAAACTGGAACAAGGTACTGGTAATTCTGTAACAGGAACATTCAGAAGATCATTAGCCAGAGGATCAAATGTCTACAGTTAATTCATCATACTGATGAGTCTTGTGCAGAAGATCAGTATCTGTTACTCTTTAGATGATTTTGCTTGTTAGGAGAGATTTAAGTGGTAAGGTGTAACTTGTGGCAGTTGCCTTAACTTTGAGCAGATCCTATATTCTTGGAGTTTTATGCAAGAAGTAGACAGAACGGTTATTTTTTTATAATTTATTTATTTTTTAAATTTTCTCCTTTTCAGGAATAAGTGAAGAAGTATTAATAAATGCTTTAATGTTGATTTGTTTGTGTGTGTTGGTGGTTTTCTTAAAAGATGAATAGGCAAGTTTTCCTAAAATCACAGTGCTCTTTTAGCTTTAACGTATGTGTGTGTTTTTAATTATAGATGTATTTATTTTCTTTTTTTCTCTTTTAGGTGAAGGAGAGAGTGGTGTTTGTTTCATTTGTGCACCAATTGCTTGTCAGTGTCTGTTGTTTTACTGGGGAGGAGTCAGGCACCATGGTGACTTCTTGGATGTTTGTTCTATGCCTTTTCTAAACTTGGGATGGGTTTTTTGTTTTTTGCCCCTTAACTACTTACAAATCTGTCAGGGATTTTATTAAATGCCCCAGAGTAGTCCTTGATGGTTGTCAGCCTTGGTTTCAGATGAAGTTTGGTTCAGTGTCTAGCTGTAAAATCCAGCTACTTGAATGTTAGCTGTTCAAAAAACATGGGAGAGCTTCAAGCTTGCAGAACTAGGAGCTATATGGTCCTTCATAGCTCTAGCTTGTGGGATTTGTGTGAAAAGCAGTTCAGTGTTGTAGTCTGTATTTTAAAAAATAAGATATTAGTAGAATTTGGGCTAGTAGAACACGTTGCTTTTGTAGTATTTTCAAAAATAGTTTTACCAGATCTTGTGGGATGGAACATTTGCAGGGTTTTTTTGTCTGTTTGTGCAAGACTATGGATGTGCTGCAGTAACTACTACAGAACATTTGTAAATTTTAGTACAAACTTGGGTATCTTATTTAGCAGTGAGGTGGAAAATAACATCTTTGCATTTTGATTATAGCACACCCATTGTTTGTGACATGATGCAAAGCTGATAATATTTGTAAGTATGTTTAATTTGAACATCACAAATGGCAAAATGTTGCTTTTAGAACAGGATTCATGCATATTAGAGGAAAACAAACACCTGTAGACAGAGATCACTTTCAAGAAAAGACATTTGAAAGAAGTCCTGTCAAGTCTTGCTCTGGAGGTGGGATTGATTGTGATTCCACTGACAGTGATGGGAGCTTGTTTCTCTCAAATCTCACTTCAGGACCTGTGAAGTTTCATGGGATGGCTTCTCTCAGCTTTACCAGCACTCCTGTATAGAGTGTGTGTACTTGGTCTTGAAGGGTTTAGAACAGTGTTGAGTGTTCTAGTTTATTGTGTGTAGTAGACACACAGCTTCCTGGCCAGCCTGAATCAAGACCACAGGAGTGTTAGAGATTGTAAAACAGAGTAAGAGGCTGAACAATTTTTAACACTTACTTTGAAAAATGTTTAAAATTACGATACCTAATAGACTGATTACAGAGCATTTTAAAGTTAAATCTTCATAGGTGTTATTTTTTGAGCTTCATATGCATAAGTTCTCTTGCTTCAGTCAGAGCTCCCAAAATTGGCTTGAGGTTTTCCATTTATATGGGATATATGGGAACACTTTTACAAAATTATTTACATCATAGTCCATGACAGATTTGTAATTTACAGGTTTTTTTAAAACCACCTAGTTGACTCAGCTGAATGCAGTAAAAAGTATTGTGTTTCTTTCCTAAAGGCTTTCAAATCTCCTTGTGTTCAGAATTAGATCAAAGTACTATTTGTAGTATTCTCTTTGTTGTTACATGATTATTAACAAGTTCATACAACTTGATACTTATTCTGATAGGGCATGTCTGTCAATTCCTGACACAAAATCCCCTTCATATACTGCAAGCTTACACTTTTTTGAAGCCTTTTTCCTCATACAGTGAGAACACTTTAAGTTAAATATCAGCATGAGAGAGGGTTTTTTTTTTAATGTTTTTGTAATATAGTTAGTATTCAAGGCTGAATCATACACTCTCAGGTGTTAAAACAAAAAACTGGCAGTAATTCCTATATGGTTAGGCAGCTGTTCAATAACAGAAATCCTGCGATACATTTGTGCTGTTCACTGCCTTGTAGTAAGTGAGATTAATTACTGTAACTCATGAACGAACCCAAGGTACTTTTTGTTAAGTACTGGTTCTTCCTCAAGTATTGTTGCTAGCATGAGTAGAATGGATACTCCATTCCAGGGGAACATGGTGCAAAAGAGGAGCTGCCTTTTTAGTAGAGACCACCATCTGTGGAAAGAGAGGAGCATCCTTGTTAGCCTTGTCCATGGTAAAGTGATGTGAGACAATTCAGAGTTGTTAAAATGGTCATAGTTCTCTGTTGGAAGGTTCACTGAAGAAAGCTGATAAAAAAAACCCCAGTCCATGCTGTCAAGTCACAAGGAATGTGATATCCAGTTGCAGCCAGGTTATGCAGGAGCTCAGGTGCAGCTGGAAGCAGTGTAGCTGCTGCAGTACTGGGCTCAGTGAGGGTTGTTTTGCCTTGCCAAGAAGCAGCTGACCCTGTGGACACACAAAATCTGGTACACTCTGGAGTCACTGAACTTGTTAGAAAAGTGTTACCTCTTCCTGTTCTTGAAACTCAGGGAATTCTGTGTCTTAGTGACAAGTGAGTTAGTGACATGACTCCATGAGAAGGATATTTTTTTAAGATCCTGTTCTGTTTAGTGGTTTTTCTCTGAAGCCTAAAGTGTTCTTGCTTTAGATTCAAGTTGTTCAAGTTTAAATATCTGTGACCAAAAATACAGATGCCCAAGTTCCACTGAAGCACACAAGCCTGTAAATTGTTGGTATTCAGTGTGTAGTACACCAAGTTCCTGGTCAAATGCAGACCTTAGGATTAAGTTAAGTTGTGAACTTTGTGGCTCCTCTTAGTTTAAATGATTTGCGTGAAGTGTTACTTGCTCAGTTTGCAATGTACTTTCAGTTTTTTGTTTGTTTGTTTTTTTATGAAGTATTCCACTCAGGCCTCCCATGGCACTCTGCCATACACATTCATGGTGTGCATGTGAGAATGTTTTCTTTGGGAATGTCAGAGGGAAATACCTGTACAGCAACAATTCAACTGAAACAAGATTTGGTTTTATGCCATGCTTGTTTTTAAAAGTGTTTAAAAATGACACATATAAATATATCTATATTTATGTAAGATACATAAACAAGTGCTGCCAATGAACTGGTCACATAGTACCTTACAGAGAATGTTAATATCTTTATCTCCCTTGACTGACAATAACACTCAGTAGTAATCTGCCCCAAATCAGGGACAGATCTGGGAATGGAGACTTTGCTTTTTCAGCCTCAGTTGACTGCTCTGACTTGGACTGGTTCCCAGGGATTCATGTCCTGTTTGGTATTTTGACATAAACAGACAGGATTATGCCTTCTCAACCTGTGTGTTGGGGGAAGGGATAGATATAATGGATTAAAGGCACATTTTTTTGCTGTTACTCCACATCACACACAGCATGATGGTGATGTTTAAATGTGTTGCTCCTTTCTCCATGGATAGACCCTGCATGACAAAGTATCCCAACTCTCACTTTCCAGACCTGCTCTCTCCAAGCCCCTGCTTTGGGACCTGACTGTAGGAGGCGGGGCAGAGGAACAGAAAGAACTTTTAATGATAGTTGCTAATTAATTACCTTTCAAAGCCTAACCTTTTTCAGATACCTTGCCTTTATAGACCCTATTGTTTTATCAGGCTGCTTATTACCTTAATACTAGTCCATGTAACACCACCAGTTTTTTTAGACATGGAGGCTCATTGATGGTGGTGGGAGGTCTGAGTTTTAGTCCATCTATAACAGCATACAGAACACATATAATAGCAGCAGGCTGTGAGACAACCATATTCCACCACAGCTTGTTTTGGGTTAATGGATTGAAGTGGTATGGCAAGTGAGGAGCTCTAGATATCTGGATGGATGGAGCTCTTCTATAGTGAAAAGAAGCTGGCTGTATGATTTCAGAGTAAGAACTGCTTTAACCCAGTTTTAACAGGTGGTACCTGACAGCAGTATTGATATATTCACATATATATATACACACACTCACACATAAATTAAAACATATATATAAATATACGTAGCATTTTAATAAGTACAGAGAGTTCTTGGTAGAAAGCTGTCTAATACTTCAGTATTATCTGCCATTAGAAAAGACAATTTAAACAAGTTGGACATGAACAACTTGCATGAGGTTGTGTATCCTGTTTATTCAGTAGCCCCCACAGTCTTGCTTCCACATAAGACATCATTTATAGCACCATCCCCATCTTCTCCTGCAGGAGCTTTTGTTGCCTCTGTTTCTTAGCTCCTTGTTTGCCATGTTTTTAATTATCCCAAGCTGCTGACCAGAAACATGCTGCTCTTCTGACATGTGGTGGCTCAGAGATACTTTCAGTATCTTAATCTTGTCCAGAGGTGTTCTGGCACACTTGGGAAAACTGTTTCCAAAGATAAACAGATTTCATTCGGTTTGATGGTGCTCCAGAAGTTATGGCTAGATGGGGTGATAATATTATATTCTAGAGAAACAACAGACACCTGATCTTAGTGTCATCCTAACAAAAGGGTGGGATGGGAAAACCCATCCTAAAAAGACTTGTAGGTCAAAGGGATGGATGGATGGATGGATGGATGGATGGATGGATGGATGGATGGATGGATGGATGGATGGGAATGTGATTTTGCTGTTACGCTATGGAGATTAAGAAACAGAAGTTTATTTTTCTTGTCATTGAGAATAAAGGCTGACTTTGCCCATAGTCTTCTGCAGATAAAGGTCTGTATGAGATGTTGTAATTTAATTAGTATTAAGGCTATGTTCAGAGTGATGTGAGTTTGTTCCAGAAATGTTAGCTCTGTGTTTGAGAAAAGATTATAACTTGAAACTAGGAAGAGGAAAAGGAATAGAGTGCTGGATCTTGCAGATAATGATCTCCTTGAGGAAGCTGTTATAGGTCATTTGTGTCTTCAAAGCTCTGAGTGTGACCTGTGTTCCAAAATAATAAATATGTGCTAAGACAGAGTGGAGTATGGCACAGTAAGGCTACTTGTAAAAAGTTATGTCAAGGCATTGTATGTATTCAGCAATTTCTTTTGCAATCCTGCTCTATTTTACAAACTAATCTATTTCCCACTAAGGTGTGCTAGAGGTAAACACTGCAGATGCCTTTGTGCTCAGAGAGGAAGGAGAGGCAATTAAAAGTCTGCATGCTGTGAAATCTCTGGGTACCATCAGTGTCTGCACAGACCTTTACAATGTTTTGGTTTTCCTACTGTCTGGCGTGACTGAACGCAAAGAATTTTTGAAAGAGGACATTAATTCAGTTGTTTTTAAAGTCCTGCTGGTTTGCATAAAATAATATTTTTCTATTTTTTTATTTACTGATAGAAAAGTCTTGGTGACAAAGTGGCTCCTCCAGATCAGATGCTGTTTTATTAGAGCTCATCATTTCGTCTCTGACAAAGAAAGGGCAAACTTCTGATAATGCAGTGAAAGAATCTGGGGCAGGGCAGTATCTGGTATTGGCCTCCATCAAAGAGAAGGAAAAGCACAAAAGGACAAACTGCTGGCCGTGGTCTTAATCAAACAGGGTTGCCTCCAAGAGTAGCAAGTGAGAGGGCTTTTCTTTCTTTTAACTTGCTCCCTCCTACATCATTACTGGGCTGAGTAAGAAAAGAGGTTTTTTTGAATATGTGGGATAATTTGGTTCAAGAAAAGCTAGTTCCACATGGGAGGCAACAAAACCTGCCCCATGGGATCTTTATTTATTTTTTTCTTCAAAAAATTTTCAAATGCAAGTTCTAAAAGCAAGCGGCCATTGTAAGCAAAAGAGAAACAACAAAATGTTGTGTTTGCTTGTCATTGCAGACCTTTTATACTTCAGTAACTTCACTCCTGTGTAGAGTTTCTTGGCTGCAAGTATTGCTTGTCCAAAACGTGGATTTTTGGTCTCAGACTTGTTCAGTCTAAAATTCCTTTTTTATTTTAGATAAACTCAATAAAGCAGTATACATTGTTACTTCTATTGTATGTATATTACATACATATTACATATTACTTATATAAGTATGTTGTTATTTAGATAGGTATGAAATTTATCTATAACTCTTCAGTAAAAGTTCTTTTCCATGGCTTCCTATGCCAGGTATTATTACATGTGTCATCACACTGATGTTGCTGGAGGGAAGTTTGGTTCTTAGACATTAAGATGACCTTTAATTTAAATTAGCTGATAATTATTTTATAGTTTCAGGTGTTGGCAAAGTGAGAAGCAACCAAACATTGGGAAGTGTAACTTGACTTCTTGGATTTAAATTAAAATTGCATATTGCCTTATATGAAACTTGCCTTTGTTTCAAATAACTTCTGCATCTGATTGTGGGGTGGAACAGCACAGCCAAATGTTTTAAAGAGGTATCAAAAGCCATAAAACCATTTATATTGGAAAGAACCTCCCAGATGGTCAAGTCCAGCATTAACCCAGAACTGCCAAGCCCACCACTAGACCATGTCCCTAAGTGCCACGTTTGTGTGTCTTTTAAATAAATAATAGCTGCTTGAGCTACTTGATATTACCTATACTACATTGGGATTGTTACATTGGGAAGCTATGATGTAGCTTGTAGTTAAAATAATCTCATTAGCATGAGCACAAATCCCCTTAAACTAACTAAAGTTACTTGTGCAGTGTTACTGGATTTCAAAATGTAAACTTCTGTTTCTAGTGCTGTGGCCTGTACAAGAGCAAAGGTAACAAAAAATAATTTTAAAATTCTGGAATGAGTTTTGAGGTATTAATTAGAATTTAATTGGTGCTCAAGGATTTTATGCCACAAGGCCCACTGAAAGTTAGTGGGTTTTGTTCTCTCCTTGCTGTTGCTCTGGTTTTTAAGATTCAGGATTCTTCATGCATTTCTCAAAGGCCTGGCTCCTGAAATCAAGGCGTTTTCTTTGTCCTTCTTCCCCCTACCCTCTGAACTTACGTTTTTGTTTCTTGAAAAGGCTGGAAGCACAAAGGAAAGTAGAAAGGCTCAGAAATGCAAATACAAATAATTCTAAATCTTTTTCATGATTTAACAACAGTCTCAGACTTGGTGCTTGGCCTGATACGTGTCGTTTTTAGTGCCTGAAGCTGGTCATGGTCAAAGTCCTATTGAAAATTTCACACCGTGTTATACTTCAATCAAGTCAGATGCAATTATGGCTTTAAGAAAGGCACTCAAAATCTGTGGCTGTAGGACGTAACTGGCTTTCTGTACATGTATATTTAAATTCCTGTCTTAGTACCTTTAGCTGGGTATAGTAACTACACCCAGCTTTCCACAGTCATTATGGGTTACTCAGAACTGTCAGGGAAGCCCCTTTTAGTCCAGCCTCAACATGATCTGCAGGTGACAGGGAACAAGGTCTGGTTTGGAGATGGAATTCTGGAGCTTCCCGGCCAGCAGCAGCTGGAAGCCCTATGGGATGGCAGGGGAATGAGGGCTGCTGACTCCTGGGAGAGAGTGCATGCAGCAGCAATGAAGAAGACATGGCCTGTCTTCTGCCAGGAGAAGTATCAACCTGACATTATGCTTCCCAGAATCAGGAATGTTAGAGGAACAAGCAATTTCAAGGCTGAAGGAGGCTCCAGGGGATCTCCTAACATTGGATACTTATCCCTTGCAAGTGAATACAGGAAAGGTAAATGGGAAGATGACTGAACAGAAGGGGTTTGTAGTACTCTCAGAACCTGCTTTGGAGTCTGAAAAGCCAAAAATGTGATCACATATTTTCAACATTTAGCTGAAGACTGAAGATGGGATTTAGAAATGGAACAGTTTATCAGACTGAAGCTAAAGATAGAAGTAAGTATGCTGTATAAAGGGCAGGATGAAGACATTTTAATAAAACTAACTCTGAACAGGAGAGAATAAGCAGCAGACAACATCCAGAGGAATTTTTCCGGGAGGAGAATGTCAGAAGAACTGCCAGAATTGTCTAATTTTTCATTTTTTTTATTAACATATAAATTTAGTATCTAACATGAAGAAAAATTAATCACAATAGAAATAATTAAATCCTCGGCAAAATGAATGTGAATTTTGATGCCATTCCACAATTATTTCTGACAAATGCTTTTAATTTGGCCCAAACAATAGCAAGGAGGCTTTGTGGGTGTCATAATGTGCAATCTAGACCTGAATGGTTTGTTTCAGTCATCATAAAGAGGGGACAATAGGGGAAACATGACAAAAATATAGACAACAATGAATAGGGCTGCACATAATTTTGGCTCTCTTATTATTATAATAAATCTCTGTGGTTTGCTTAAAGCCTCAGCTCCCGTATTCATGTAGTAAATAATCTAAGATTTCATTACACAAAAACAAGTTTCTAATTTCTGTGATTGCAAATAAAAGCTTATACAAAGCAAGAAAAAGGACCAAAATAAGAGACAAAAAGTAAAATCCACATTTGCTCTAAAAAAATCAAAGACTTGATGCTGCTATTAGAGCTCCGGTCAGTATTTATAGTGTGTTGGTTGCTCAGACAAACATTGCTAAGCCTTGTATCCCATCCTTTTTCTTGCCTTAGCAACATTCTCTCAGAGCCTGGAAAATAACATGCCTCTGCACTCTTGTTTTATGTGCTTTTTCCTTCAGCAGATGCTGCTGAGTGCAGCATCTGATTTCACTTCTCGTCTGGAATAACTCCAGGGGTGTGCACAAAGCCATCTCGCTTCTTCCCTCCTGACGGCGTGGTGGCAGGGAGGAGACTCACGACTATTGTTCTCCCTCCCTGTGTCCCTCCTGCAGCAGCAGCCAACATTGTTCCTTTTTATTTACTTCCCCCTCTCTGTAAACCAGCAGGGCTTGCAGCAGAGGGATGCAGCTCTCCTCATTAGAGTAATTAGGCTGATTTATGAGAGAGTGGCACAGTGAAGGAGAGCTTTCCTAATACAGTGTTCCCCACAGGAGGCTGGGCACCCACCCAGCTGCTGGCAGGGCAGTGCTGGGCCTCCCCACCAGCTCGGACTGGAGGGAGCCTCATCTCTTCAACCTTTACTAACAGTGAAAATGGACAAATACATGCAATAAACACTTCTTTCCTTCACGTGATATTCTTCGCAGGATATATGTTCCAAGCTAATATTAGAAGTCTAATTAATGTAATAGAGAAGAGGGATCCTTCCTTAGTGTTAACTAAGTGGAAATTTTGGCTTATAAAGTACTCCTCAAGCAGGTTTGCTGTGTCACTGGAACAGCAAGAGCTGTTCCTCTCCTGCTCTGTGCATTACTTTTGTGAAAGGCTTATATACGATGAGTTAGGAAATTTCCTTCTTCTAGGGAAAATGTTATGAATATCCTTCGAATATCCTTGGTATCTTCATGGCAAAATACAGTGTGTCCCAGGGAAATCCTGCTGCACTTTGGAAGTCTCATTTAAAATGTATATAGGCCTATTTAAAAACACATTTAAGCTTTTAAAAATGTATTATACAAGCAAACAAAAAAATAAGATATCATTGACAATTCTGCCTGTTGCATTTCTGCAAGCACCAGGATCAAACTTGCAAAACTTGCTAGCTTCCAGTGCAATCAATATTTATGGTCACCTTTATGAAAGAAATGTACCCATCTCTTGTCTTCACTAAGAGGATGGTATTTGTAGTGCCTGAAGGCACTACAAATCACCCCCCGAGTCTGTAAGAGTATATTTTGTCCAGGAGCAGATTGGTGGTGCTAGAGGCATATTCAGTAGCCTCTCACATTGCAAATTCCGTGAAAATTCTAATGGACCCGAGGAACTGCTGGTAGTACCAAGCCAGAGAAGTGAAAGCAATAAAAGAATGAAGAGTATGTTACAAACTGACATGAAAAACCTTACTGCAATTGTAATCATCCAAAATGCTTCATACCACCCACAGGGAAAAGCATATAAGCATTCAACATTTTCTGCCACCATCATGTTATCTCAAATGCTCTCAATACACTCTCAACTGGAACATTTGCCTCTGTCTTTTGCATACGCAGAAAAGCACTGCAAGCCACAGTTTCATTCATCCCAATCCCTCATGCAAAAGCTCAGTGTATCTTTGGCTGCCACAAAGTTGATCCATGAGGAAATATACCCTTCTTTTACAGACTTGCATTCCAGAAACTGAGCAAGAGCATTCCTCGTCATTTTGTAAGAGGAGAGAGGTGAGGAGAGCATCTTCTGAGACCTTTGCAGCTGGAAGAAAAACTTGGGTGCTTATTGATGCCTCATTAGTTTGTGTTCACCAAATACCAGCATCTAAAAATGGGTCCAAGCCACAACTTTATTGCTCAGAGGTCACTGTTTTGGTAGGTAAATATGCAATCTGATTTTTTTGTGCATCCAGACAGTGATTTCTCTGATGGATGTGGGGCATTCCATGGGAGGAGCTCATGGGGTTGCTGTGTGCAAGGGCAATCCATGGGGAAGAGACACAGCTATAAAATGGTGAAATGGTTTAAACACTGTGCAGTGTGCCTCTCTCCTAAACAATCATACTGTACTTGCTTTCCTTCTCAGATTTGCTGCCTTAGGGAGGTAACGAATTACCATTGCCATAAACCGTAATCAAGATCAGATGTGCAAAGGGAAGGGCCTTGCTCAAATATCAAAGGGATCTTAAACTGCCGAAACAGAGCAAGAGAGAGAAATCCTGAAGAAATCAGAGTTGTAATTTATGACTGACCTTCATTTTAGCTGGGAAATGTGTGGTCTTGAATGGCAATGATCCCATGAATGCATGTTTTGTTTTGTTTCAGCTTTTTGGAAATCTTTGCTGCAGCAGTATTGATCTAAGCTTCCAAACAATGAGCCGGGGACAAGGAATCACATATGCATTCCAGAAACATTTTTTTGCACTGAACCCATCTCAACAGTGACAGTGCCTGGCTTTGTCATCCCCTCTGCCACGGCGCTGCCTTCCGGGGCTGGCTTCTTTGTGTTTGCATCATCGCTTGCCCAAATGACTCCACATTTTCTGCATTCTCATAACCCAGTTGTCTGGGAAAAAAAGTGAAGTAACAACTCTTCAAGGGGATTTTTGCTGCCACAGGAGCCAGTTGATGCTTGGATGAGCTCTCAGTCATTCAGAGTCCAAGCAGTATGAAAAAAACCAGATATCTTAGATCTTTGCAGTCAAATATAAAATCATAGCACCACAGTGCTTCAGCTTCCCATGTGCTGCCTCCCTTTTTGAATTTCACAGAGTAACAGCTGGGGACCCACTATGCTGCAAAACAGTTAAGATTGTAATCTAGTTCCAAACTTGTCTTTGCAATGGACCCATACAGCACACCAAACATTGGGGAAATTCCGCTCCACATTTCCATCTGTATTCTGTATTTCATTGCCTAATTCCAGCCATAGTTTAAAACAAAGATGCTTTGCTGCTCTCAGTTGAAGTACTGTACTGGGTTCCCCCAGCTTCCCATCAGATATGCTGTTTTAAAGCAAATACTCATTTACATCATCTCAGAATTACTGTCTGAATTATTTTTAAATTCCAGTTAAACATTTTGATGAGAAAGCATATTTTCTAAATTCTGCCTTACATTGAACATGCACTACAAGCAGCAGGAGTGCTTTAAAGGGACATTGAAAAGAACAGATTGTCAGGAAAGCCTGTAGAGTTGTCCATTTTGAAGAAACCTCACCAAGGTGATAGCTATTTGTAAATTGCACTTCTTGTCCAATACTCAGAAAAAGGTATCTGTCATAAATGTCATAACTCCTTCACAGTTTTCTCTCTCAGCTTCACTGTGAACAGCTGTCAATATGTGTATGAAACTAACTAAAACAGCCATCAAACCTATCTATTGGGTGTTCTTAAAAGTGTTTTTTTAAACTGAGGTTTTTCAGGTAAACACCCCGCCCCCCTCCCTTTGGAGTTAATTGGATGGGAGTGTTTGGGGTTTTTTTCATCACTGCAAGATGTTTTTCTACCACACAAAATATGTCCATTTTCATTAAATACAGCGACGTCTGCAACAAATTAACTTCAGAGTTTTGGAAACACAGATGGTATTTGTTGCACTTTCCCAAAGGGCTACATTTGCTCTACAGAAAGCAGAGATTTTAGCTATTCTGTTATTTTTAGGAGTTCGTTCATCCCCATAATTTCCAGTTCACTAAGAAGAGATAAAATCTGATTTGTCGTTTATCTGCTACCAAGCAGGTAGATTAAACAATTCATTTTGTCACTCGCGCTGTGTTTCTGCCGCCTCAGGCATTTAATTCTAAAACTCAGTGTGTCTGTAAGGGGAGCCGTGGAGATTCTGTGCTCGGCAGGGAAGTCTCAGCGTTCTGTACATCCCGGGTGGGCAGAAATCCCCCGGCGCTGTGCCTTTGTGCGCTTTGGCCCGGCCCGGGCAGCTCGCCCGGACCGCCAGGAGGGGGCGGTCCTGGATTTGGGAAAATAAGCGCGAGGCATTTCATAGCAGCCTTGGCTGGAGCTCATGCTCATGACTGTCTACATTTTTGGAATTTTCGCCCCCATCATGTTGTAAGACATTTAGTTTAGGACAGTCCCGGGAGGGCAGAATTCCTGCGACCTTTAGACAGAACGAGCAATGGAAGGGCAGAGCGCGCAGCAGGGACTGCATCCGTCCCACTTACTCACGGGCATCCAAGGGAGAGGGCTCGCTGGGAAGGCAGCTTGTCTTTGCTTCCCTCTAGAGTCGATGATTAGACCTGGCTCCTCCGAACAGCGATTCAGCACACACAGCTGTCAAAAGCACCACTCAGTTCATCATCCCTTGCTCCCAGGGGAAAAGATTCAGACTATGCAGGCAATAAAACTCGACGTGTGTTTTCTATATCCTTTATTGTGATGCTTAAGTCATTCAAAGTGAACACTGAAGTAAATCATTGCTTTTCCACTTAACCATGTTAAAACACACACAAGATGGCTTAAAGATGTAACCGGCCAGTGACCACCTGTTAAGAAGGGAAATATTTTTGTGGCAGAACTGTCATTGATTGACTGGTAAAACATGCAAATGAATCCAGGGAGGAATTCAGAAACCTCTCAAGTGACAAATTCTTACTGAAAGCAGATCAAATTCTTCTCTCCTGAATGACACATTTGATTTAACAGTGTTTATAATAAGCAAATGGTGAGTTAGAGACAAATATGGGGGCAGAGCAGCAAACTGCTCCTGCTTGGCAGAGCAGAAGGACTTCCCTCTGTGCTCTGCAGATTCCTTTGACATCTGGGATTCCTCTGGCCTTCCTGATTTGACATTTTCCTTGCTGTTTCTGGGATCAGAGAAAACACGTTAGATTAACACGTTGTTAATCTTTTACAACTCAGTTCCTGTAGTACTGCATATGGCTTTAGGATCATTCATGGCCATAATCCTAAAGGTGTTCAGCAGTGCAGTGAAATTGGTCTCTACTGCACAAGAACTTTTAAAGTCCTGATGGGTGCCTACCTGCATGTGAAGGTCCTTTCACAGTCTGGTCCTTTGGCTACTAACTGCTTCATTCCCCCAGCTGACTGATGACAGTGAAAAAGCAGGATCCTAATCAGGTTTTAAATCCATAGACAGCCTGACTGCAGTATCTTGTATTGCACAAAGGATGGTCATTTTCCACAAGTCCAGCTTTTTTTTATTTGAGATTTTTCTACCTGTTATATCTTGTCTTCTTTTGTTATTTCTCCTACTGAACAAATAAAGAGAATAACTGAGCTAACTTAAAGCCATCATTAGTGGCATGTTCTCTGGCCTCCTCAAGGAGCTGCATGGCATACCTCAAATCCTTATTAACAAGTCAGGGATGCAATGCAGTAATCTGCAGGGATCAGAGCGAGAACAAGCTATCCCCAGAGCTGGTCCCACAAACCGTCAGCATCTCTCACTTCCTCCCCTGGGAAGCTACACAGCAGTGGCTGTGGGAATCGCTGCAAGAACATAACCTACAGCTTCCAGTCAGCAAGAATAGGGGCAGATCATCAGAAGCTAAACACAGAACTGAGCCGGTTCAGAAATACTGTATTAGTGGGGCCTATACTGCAGATAGGGATCACACCAGAGGAGAGGAACTCATGGGCAAAGGGCCACTGCCCAGAAACAGTCAGTCTGAACTCGCATGCAAGTCCCAGCTTGTGCAGAATATTGCAGACTTGCTGCATCTGTCTTCTGGCTACCAAGATGGTGAGTTCATGGTTCCACATGGTTGCTGTTGAGGCCTCACAAGGGTTTGCACAGCAGTCTTTTTGTAGGTCCAGCCTTTCTTCCTACAGGCAGCACAGCTCCAGGTGGGAGCTTCCAAGATGTTCTCATGCCAGCCTTGATCCCTTAATGCCATGGTTTGTTTGGAATGATTAATGTTCACACAAAACTGAGCACTGCTGTCCTTTGTGGAGGTATAAATTGCAAACCATTTTTCACTTGTCAGAGAGCTCTTCCTTCATATTGCATGTATCCACAGTAGCATATACAAACTTTCTTCTCAAGGCAATTGGCAAGCAGTACTATGACCTCATCCTCTTGTCACTGACCTGTCCAGTTGTATCTTACATTTGTGAAACACCTTTACAGATGTTTGCAACTAAGCCACAAACTTCCATCTCTGTTGTATCTCACTTGCAAAACTGGGTGAGTCTTCTGATGTGTTGATCAGCAGTGTGTGGTATATCAGGTAAGAGAGTAAACTGCTCAGCAGAAAGGGGCTGTGCACACTTTGACCCCAGGCAGCTCCCATACCTCCCAGCTGCAGCACATGGATTCCCTGCCCAAAATCATCCCATGTCACAAGGCCTCATCTCTTGTGATGTCAGATCTCATTGTGTCACACTGCAGAATAAACTGAAGCACTGCTGGTGTAGATGTGACCCTTGAGGTGGTTGGTTTCCTGTCTGATACTCACCTAGTGGTTCAGGTAAGTGCGTGTTTGCCACCAGAAGCGAGAAAAGGAAAGCAGCACTTGGGCGAAGTGACAGTGGGAATTCAAAGAGTAAGTGGTCAGTATTTGCTCGTAACATCTGCAGAGCTTATTTTCTCTTTGTTGCCTAAATCAGGAAAATCTATTACAGTAGTTAGGAATGGGAAATATTTGTGGGGCTGACATTTAGTGGATCTTAAAGAAATCCAGCAGGCCTGAAAAAGCATTTTCTTCCCAAGGGAAAACTTCTTACTTTCTAAAGAGTGCAATCCTGTAAACATTTCATGTTCTCAATAAAGGTTTTGATAGAGATTTGTAAGCACATTTTAGTTCTCAAAATAACAGGTGGTGTTTTTTCACTTTTACTTTGTTTTTCACTTTATGTTTTCAAAATATGCTCTCTCTTTCTTATCCAGTGGTTGTAGAGAGGCGTTGTACCATTTAGCTAATCAAGTAGCTTTAGCAAAGCAAGGTATAAAAAGTGATGGTTGAAAAATAAAGCTCTCAGACTTTTGATGATCTGAAAAAGATCAGAGTCTTTGCTCTTCATTGCATGCACAAAAATGACAATTACTTCTTTCTGTTTCTATGCATGTGAATCAGACTCTCCACTTGCAAAAGCTGTCCAGCACATTGTGTTCAGTGATGGGTAGAGCCTGCAACTGTACACTGCACCAGGAGCAAAATGTATGGCAGTACAGAAATCTGGGAAAGGACCTAGCAGGACAGGAACTTGGGCTAGCTAAGCCCCAGGTAGAGCCTGCTTTGTGTAAGCCTTTGTTTTCTTTCAAAAAAAAAGGTAAATTACACCAGTATTTCGTTTCCTTTTTTTACAAGTGAGAAGTTTGGTGTTTTGAGGATGTGGTCAAATTCTGATGAATAATGTTTTGATGATGAATGCAACCATTTGGGAACTGATAGAGATGGATAGAGAGAGGGATGTGTCTTCCAGTGGCAGGTATGGTGTCATACCCTACTCCTTTCCAGGGAAGCAGGGGAATGTGGGTCTGAACAGAACAAAAATTGGCTTCAGTGACTTGTCAGGACTGCCCATTTTTCCTGGCTGATTATAAAAGCTCTTGTAACTTGTGTGTAGCCACACTGGAATACTGTTTGGTGGAGCTCCAGCCTGTTCAAGATCTCAAGATAAATGTCAGCTTATGACAGAAATGAGACTTTAATTTACTTTGTAACTTTGAAGCTAGTGGAAAAGACCTTCAAGAGATATTGGCAATTACCAAATTTCTATTAAATGTTTTGCCTCTAGCAGCATCTTCTTAGCAGCATCTCTAAAGAAGCACCAACTGAAAGGAAGAGGGAGTTTTTTTCTTTTCTCCTGACCACTTCTGAGCACTTATGATATTCTTTCCACTTCCACTGTTTCCACCATAACTTTATTTTTTCTTTTTTTTTTGTTTTTGTGGTATGAGTTCACAACAGTAAGCGTAGAAAATAGCTAGAGGAATCTAAGTTAATAGGGAATGCCGAATCAATTTCATATTTCACACTGAAGTCTTCTTTTAGCTCTTCCTTGCTAATGTTTTACAGCTATAAACCTGCCAGTGTCCACACCACAATAATCTCATCATATACCCTTAGGGAATGCTTTTGTCTACTGACCATAAGATAAAACTTTCCTTCCATGAAGTGTGATGTACATTGCCACAGATCAAGAAAGGATAAGAAACATCACAAGTTCTCATTTGAAAATTCCTTTTCCCACTTGTCTGTAAAGATCAAGGACACAAAAGAATGAGACCCCAGACCTCCAGCATTTAGAGGACCCAGGGAAGTTTTGGATACCAGAAATCCTATACCAAAATGGAGCTACTACCTTTGCAATTGCTTTCCATTCCCATAAGGTACCTTCAGTTTTGTTCTTTCAGGAATAAAAAGCCTCTCTCAGTCCTTCTTCCTAGAGATTGTTCCAGGGAGAATGAATGTTTACATCTGTTTCTGACAAGTCTTCAAATCTGGTGGCTGGAAATTAGAAAGAGCAGCTACCAGTTCCACTATCATCAGATGGTCACAGCAGACCAGGCATCCAGCCCTGCTTTGGCATGCAGTAGAGGACAACAGAGGGAAGTTGTTACAGCTGAGGCCAGAACGACCCAGTCTTGTTTGCAGTGGCAGAGAGGACTCAGGCTCACTTCTTGGGTGGCAGGACAACCTCAGTGGGAGAGGTCCAAGGAAAAGCTCCACATGCCTGAAGCAAACCCTGGGAGGAATTGTGTTGTCTCAGCCCAAGAGGCCAACCACAAAATGCCTGTTTGTGTGCCTGAGTTTATGGGTACCTGGCATCATTTGTATCCAAACTTCTGTTACCACACTTGCCCAGAGATGCAGCCACCTTGCCAAACTGAGCAGCTTTCTTCCCATCTAAGATAGCAGCAACTGTGACAACTTTTATTTCAACACACACAGGTTTGCATAACAGCCTAGAGGCTGGAGCTCTTGATCTGGAAATAAGCCATTATTTTAACCCCCTTCTCAACTGAAAATAACTAAGTCAACAGTTCCAATGACTGTAAGTCAGTAGGATGCAAAATTAGGTGAGAAGGAACAAAGTCCATATCTTTTTGAAACTTAAGTCAGTGTAAGTCCAAGAATGACATGGCTAGGAGGATAGGAAGTGTAATGGAGCCATCTGTAGTCCATAAATCAGGAATTTAGCTAAGTATAATCTCAAAGCAAAAGAGGTATGTTAGTCACTGAGATGGCAGTGTAATCTCAAGGCAAAAGAGGTATGGGAACTAGTCCCACAAGAATATATAGTCTTCAGTGACCAGACTTTATCAACTCCTGACCTGAGGAGTTTTTGACTTTTTGCATCCCTGTCCTGTTGCTTGTGGGCTCTGCTTGCAGTCCATTGTAACAGTTTCAAGAACAGTTAATGAAAATTTTCTGGTTACTAAAAACAAAGGCTGAGGCCAGATGTAAAATTAGCAAATAGATTTTCTAGGTCACATCAGTCTTCATTTGCAACTCTCAAATCTTAAAAATAAAATGCCTGAGAACTTATCTCCGAGAAACTGCAATTAAGCAGTAAAAAAACTAAATGGCTTATTATGGGGAAAATACTTAAAACATCCTTCATGGAGCACTGTTGTATCTCTGGAATTTGGATGGTGTATTTCTTCCAAAAAAAGACTTATCTTCTCAATGAGAAATCCTCTCCCAACCTGTACCTTCATGGCAGCAACATTCTTGAGCTGCTCCACTTGTTCTCATTCATGTGCTACTGATGAGTGTGGAAAAGAGAAAAGGAGGCACAACAGACTTTCATATTTTTCAGTCCCTGACTCCATAAAACTATAAGCCCTGTCAGACCTTATTCTTCCTGAGAGCCTCAGGGTAATTCTCAAAGACTTTGAAATCCTCTCTTTGAACTTCTGCAATCATTTATGCTTTATTTTCTTTTAAAAACATCAAGTGGGAAATGAGTTGTCCTGTTCTGATTTCCTCTGGCCTGTTGTTTCTGAGGGAGGAGGCCCCTTTTCAGAGGGATGCAAAGTGTGAGCTCCAAAACTGCCACTGCCTCTAATGGAGTGGAAGGACTGAGCTCCAGAGAACCCCTGGAACATGCAGAATGCTCTCTAAGAGGTATTTAATGCAACATTTGGTACGCATACTGCTCAGAACAGCAGGTCTGCTTTTCAAGCACAGGCTTCTGAAGTACAGGGTTTACAGGTAATTCAGTAGTAACACTGCCTGCCTGTTATTTGCTCTGAAACTCTCAATCGTGGTTAGCATGTGTCTTGAAAAATTCATTCTAGCCGAGACTGAGGTGTCAGATAAGGAACGTGTTGCTCTGGTGCTGTGACTCAGAGACTCTTTATTCTTTATCTGTGGCAGTAGGAGCACAGACAATGCTGTATCTATGACAGTTCCCTTATTGAAGTGCCAGGCTTATTGTACTGCCTGTAAAGCCTTAGGAAAGAAACTCCCCGGGTTTCTTTTTCATTCCCTTTTTTCTTTTTTTAAAATGCAGACATGTTTGAACCAAGGAATTCCTGCTTCTCATAACTGCCAGCTCCTGAGCACAAGGTTCAATGTTTTTCTTTTACTTGCTATAAAATGCTTAATCAAAGCCTTCCCTGCTCTGGTATAGCTGTTTCTTTATTTATTAATGTAAAAATATGAATTACTGAATTTCAGCCTCGGCAGATAAGTGAAATTGGAATGAACTTTCAGCTCTTTGGTTTCAGAAGGTGAGTAAATCTCTGGTGGAGTTTGCACACATGGTTGGAATAGTTCCCCTCGTTTACCCTGGCACAGCTCCACCAACTGCCGCTGCACTGCCCCGATTCACACTTCCAGCAGCAGGGAGTTAGAAACTCAGGGGCCTAAGACAGCTGTAACTTTTTCATATTACTTGTCCAGCTTACCTTTTAAAACAGAAAATTTAAAATGGTACATGAAGAGAATGGTTATTTTTCTCCTTGGCTATTAAGGGGGACTTGACTAGAGTGAGAGAGAGGAAGAAGTTATAAGTAGCGCACTGAGGCTGACCCTGGAAGAAGAATTTAAATAACAGTATAAATATCCTTTGCCTCTTGAACCAAGTCACACACAGCATTTCTCATCTCTTTTACATGAAGCCTTGGCAATAAGGAGCTCCTTTTAACCTGGTTTCCCAAGGAAATGTAGCATGTATGTTTACACCATCTACCCATCACCTCTCCTCAGCCTTCCTTCTGCCACCTGCCACTTGTCCACTTCCTGGCGTGTAACAGAGAAAGTCCAAAAGTGAAACCTGGCAGCTGTGTCTGGGAGAGATAAATGCGTGGCCTCCCCACCAGGGCAGAGGGAACAGCACCCACTGGAGAGGGGGCTCTGTCGAGTGTAGCTGTGCCAGAATGCCTCCAGTCTGCCAGAGGGGACCATCAGGCACCTGGAGACGCCGCAGGAAGGAGAAAAATGGCACTGCAGTGCAGGAAGGAACTGGGAGGGTAAGGGAATGTGGGAGAGAAATCCGTAGCAAACCGGCTTCTGTGAGCTTCACTGCACACAGCAGTGGAGCCTGACAGGCGCTACACCAAAGAAAATCCCTTAAACAGGCAGATGTGTTCTTTCCAAAATATCTGCTAGTAAAATAAGTGAAACCAGTTAAATTAAGCTTCCATGTTAGCATCCAGCAGTACTGATTTACCAGTCTGCTTAACTCCAGTCAGCAATGTAAATCTGGTATTTTATAATTTAGGATGGTTGATTTAACTGTTATTTGACATACTGTCCACTTTTAAAAACCAGGGAACACAAAGGTGTCAACTCGCCTTTGGAAAAGGAAATAAATATTAACTTATCTGCACAATGTGTGAGCGGATCTAGCCCTGTTGCAGGAAACTCATTAATCTCACATGGAAAATAAATAAACCAGGAGAGAAAAGGATGGGTGGGATTTCAACTTCCTCTATTTCCGTAAATCGTTATTTTATATGAACAAGTGCATGCCAAAGGTTTTAAAGAGGAAAATTACTGCAAAGAACAAATAAGTTGATTGAATATTTTAAAAGCCTTGCAGTGGAGGGATAATTGAGGGTGGCATTGGGAAAACTCACCTGTTAAATGCTGCCTGATAGTTCCTGGTATTAGAGCACATTTTCCATTGTGGATGCCGTTGTCAGTCTTGAGCCACCAGGGCTCACATTTTCCATGGCAGGTGTCTGCCTAAGGCTGGATACGTGTGATGCATGTGTGCTTGTACCAAGAATTGTCTCTGACTGAATATAAAAGTCTCAGCCAAAATGGTTTTGCTCTTCAACAAATAAGTTTCCCCTCACATTAAAAAGAATGGCAGCCTCATCTTTAGACAGTCCCAAAGGCCCCATACTTTAGAGGAATAGCATGAAATTTGGCAGGAATGCTTTAACCACCCTGGAAATCCAACTCAATTACATCCAATTCAGCCTGGATGAATTATGAGCCTCAGCAAGATCAGTTTGGTCTTCATAGAGCTTCATAGCTTGGTGTTTCAAAGATCCTGCCTTCAGTGATTCTATGCTAGTCTGGGGCTGACTGAGGTGCTTTTCTTCAGCAAGTTTCTCATTTACTTCTTTGGACCCTGCTGCTGCTTTGGGGAAATCCAGAAGAAATAATCACCTGATGAAGGAACAGGCTGGAGTAGGAGAGGTGTCTGGACAGAGAGCATGGGGCAAGGGAAGAAGGTTGGGATGGGAAGCCAAAGTTGGTGATATAGCACAGCTGGTGCAAGACAGGAATGTAGCAAAAGAGATGCTGGATGGGAGAAAGTGATCAGAGGGTCTGTGGCCACTCTACCCACAGTCAATTAGCAACATGTGTGCCATAGGATAAGATAGAGGTAGTTTTGTTTGCTGACAGGGATCAGCTGACAGGATCTGATGGGAGCACTGACAGAGCACTTACAATTACACAGTTTTGAGAGTTGCAGAAAGCATAGCTCAAGCTTAGTTTCAGTCATGGAAGGGTTGGACTTTCAAGGTATAGCCATATTGAAAAATAAAAAAAGAATTGGGAAATGGGTGATTGGCCCTTTACTTCCATAAAAATATGACTTTGCACCTGAAAACAGCCACTTGGTCAGTGGTGTTCTTGCTCTTTCTTCACAGATGGGAGATATTGTTCTTCAATGCCTTGGAAATTCAAATCCTCACTGAGATGCCTTTAATATGGCTTTAAATGTTGGCCTTTCCCAAAGACAGACATCTGTGACTGGAGTAGCCAGCACTTCCACAATCATTCATGTATTAGTCAATACCTCTCCAGCATTATCTGCTCTCACATAATTTGAAAAATTAGAAAGATTAAAAAGAGAGTTCACAATGAGCAACCACCAGTTCTCTCTTCAAGCCCAGCAGTTTATTATCTGATCACTAAAGTGGCTTAAAACTGAGTCATTTCTGTGGCATTCACTGCCAAGAGGCACCTGTTGCTTCAGATTAATCCATATGCTTTGGTAATCTGGGATTGTTAATAGTAGTAATTTCTAACTTCAAAATATTGCTATAAATATCCTTCTTTCAGGTTTTATGACAGCCAGACCATTATGTGCTAAGGACCCCAAAAGCCACAATCCAGATTTATATTTCTATCAAGATAAAAGCTTGATTCTATCAAGATGTAAATCTTAGAAAAGCAGGTTTGCAATATTTATGAGAAACAGAGAACTTTTAACTTAAGGAAAGATCGAATGAGAACGCCAATTTACAGTCATAGGATGGGTGTGCCGTGTGCCACTAATTCAGACAAATGTCTTCCTGATATGAATACAGGCTGGAAAAGCAAATAAAAGCTAAGTGTGAAAGAGACACAGCCAGCCTTAGGGGAGCACAGGAACATCTGCAATCAAATTAAAATATCAAATAGCATGTGACCACAGGACAGCTTTTTTACAGTATGTATTTGGCAGGGCAGGCAGGCGGTAGTCGAAATGCTGGTTTTGATGGCAAATACACAAGATTCAAATCTGAATCCATAAACTTCAGTTGTGTTAATTGGGAGGCAGGAATTAAATTTTAGGGATGCAGCTTGGGGGACATTGGGATGGCACAAGACAGAAAGGAAAGGAGAGCACACATCATATGTAATGGACATCCTTGCTTTCACTCTGGACAATACACTCTCTACACTAAGTGTCTGTACTGTGATTCCCCCATTTTCTATCCATACAAAGTTTTCATGGAAGCTTTTATAATGGTTTGCCTGCTGAGAGAGATTGTTTTCTCCCCTGAACAGACTCCCTGACACCTACTAAGAGCTGAAATCTTGTAGTTTTTCTGTGTGGGGTCACCAATTTTGATTTCTTTCTTCTCTCAGCTGCCTATTTTCACAAAACTGAACTAGTCTCTGAGTAATTTCAAATATATTTAAGACCTGGGTCAATTCTGATTCAAACTTGGTAACAAATCCAATAATTATTTGGGACACAAAGACATCAAAGCCTTGACTCTTTAGAAACTAAGCAGAAAGGAAAAAAAAAAACCCAAACAGGAAAAAAAAAGGGAAAAAAAGAAACTAAAGAAGCTAGATATTGAAGATCTCTTAATATTTTGTATGTACTGACAATCTGAATTGGGTTAACCCAAGCACATCAAAGGCTAAAAGTCATTAGGATACCTTCAGCTATCTCTGCAAAATCCTCCTCTGCACAGCTATTTCAAAAGCTTCAGCACAGTGGAGGCTGTGCAGCTGTGGAGTGCAGTCCTTACACACAGTTCAGTGCCCAGCATTTCTTTCCTGCAGGCTGATGGGAGCGGAACTGCAAGAAGCAGTTTTGAAGTCAGAAGTACTGCAAACAGTGAATCATGGCTTCAATGGATCATCTGTCTGAAAGCCCTGTCTCAGCAATTTGTAGCTGTTTCTGACACCAGTGGATCATTATGAGCTTCTACTGCAATGAAAGCTATCTCCGCAAAATACCACACCAGTCAGCCTAAACGCACGTGCTTGGATTTTGCAAACTGTTTTCAAAAAAGGAATCTTCTCCTCAATGCCTGGATATACAGCATGAGCATGTCATATTCTCTGGATGTAGTTTAAATTAAGTGATACGGTTTCATTTACCAACTATTTTGGGGCAGGAAAAGGGATTAAAAAAGTTACTTACCTAGCCGGTTGTATATGATTACATTGGAATTAAGTATTCTGTCTTTAATTTAGATGTTAAGAAATTAACATAAATGAACTATACTCATTTTTGATCTCTATCTTGAGGATCTCTATGAACAATACATGATAGATGCGCTGTGCTGGGACCCACAACAGAAGAACTGGAACTTTTACTCAGGGGTGCATAACTCTTTGATTCAGGCATAAATGTTGCCTTATTTATTAAAAGTTGGCCAATGGAAATCAAGAATTCTGGAGAAGAAATTACTCATGTTTCTGATCATCTTGATATATGCCTGAAGAAGAAACGACTATTCCCCAAACAAAAATGGGCAATTAAAAGTTATCCTTTGTGACTCCAGAATTTGAAAAAAAAATCATATGGTGTCTAATTAATACCTATATAAGTACTTTCATGTATTTTCTCAGGAGTAAGATATTTATAGCCACATACAAAAACAAGAAAAAGACCTAAGGGAACACAAACAAACCCCACCACCCAGCACCTTAACTGCAGCATCTGCAAGCCAGCAGTCATGGAATACTTGATGAAGTGCTTAAGGCTAGGAAGGCTGATAATGAGATTTCTTTTAAGTTCATAGTGCTGCACATTAAAGAAACATTGCCAACCTGATTCTGAAAGAAAATAACATTACATGGCACAAACAGGCTGGTTTTTTTTTCTTTAATAGAAGAGTCCTTTTCATCACCCTTTGCTGGTGTCTAGAAAGACAAACAGGTTTAGTAAGCAGCACACTTGGTCCACAAGTTTTCCCTCAATATTTTTGCATTTTATTTGTGTATTTAGTAACACTGCAGTTCTGATGTTGTGTCTGGAGAGTGCTCCAGAGGGAAGAGTGGTTCTGAGCTCCCACTCAGTGGGCAAAAAGCTGGAATTCCCCAAGATACTACCTTACACAGAATACAATTAAGGCCACCTGCACACAGTGCCACTGAGTGCACACAAAGTGCTGACACACGTACAGAATAAACAACCTGGAACCAGATGGTTCCACCTCTCTCTCCCTCTGGTCTGTTCAGTGGTAGAAACTACCACATTATTTGCTGCAAGATTAGATCTGGTCTTTCCAGAACTACACACGAATCACCAAGCTGAAGAAAAGCCAATCACTTACTTTGTCTACTTTTCAAATTTTTTTATAAAACCAAATCATATTTTCTGGTGCAGAAGCCTTTTATAGAAGGACTGTAGTGTTTCTTATAAAACAATATGTGTGTAGTCCTACGCTTATCCCAACATAATTGCTTCCAGGAGTTTGTTTGCAAAGATGTTCTTGAACGCTTTCTGTTGGCCGTTCCCATTCTAAATGGCAGCAAAGTGGTAATGCCAGCATGTTCCAGCTGCCTGCATGGAGTAGTCCAAATTAACTTCCCTGTTTTTCATTTCTCCTATAATTTTTTCTCAGCACCCCCTGTGAGGAGAAAGACCTTGAGCTGACAAACAGGTAGAACACATAAATGGATCTATATTCAGGAAAAAAATACATTCCAACAATATTAATATTGCACAATCAATATTGTGCAATTGTCACTAAAACTTGACAAAGCTAATTTTGTAATTCTAGCTTTTAGCATAGTTTTTACTTACAACACTCTATATTTATTTTTTGGGCCTGGTGTGGGTATGAAACAATTTCTGAACCAAAAGTATCTGTTGTCTGCCAGACCCTTGTTCCCATTGTTGCAGAAGATGGAAAAAGAATGGTGAATGGTGACACAGGCAACTGCATGAAGAAATAGGATGGTTTTATGATTATGGTAGCAGAACACAGTCACTGGGGGAATGGAGTCTGCTTCTGCTAGAAGGTTTCAGCAGAGGAATTCTTATTATGCTTGTTTCATATCCCTTGTTTTGGGTGCTGACTTGATAACCTCAGATTTGATTTGTAGTCATGATGAAGATAGCTGTAGCTGAGGATGCAGAAACTGTGCTTTGAACATACAAAGTGATATACAGAATTAGGTACTACCAGGAAAAAGATAATAAAAATCACAAACTGAATTTAGGGGATATTTTTAATGTAGCTTAATATGCAGGTTTTACAATGTAATGTGGTAAGTGCTACAGAAACTGGAAAATAAGCGTTATCCCTGCCTGCTCATCTCCACACCCATCTGATGCTGCAGGGCTGGATGTCCATGATACGGCAAAAAAGCTACTGAAGACAAAGGTGCCACTTCAAGAGCACTGCCCAGCAGTCTCTTGAGCTGCAGCAACCAATGCCTGGAGCCAGATCTCCTGGCAGGACAGGTACCATCCATGGCATGCCCTGGTAAGGTCTCATGAGGGACATTTTGTCACATTTCCACCTGGAACAAAACACCAACACCATCCCAATCACTATGTTAAAAAGGATTGTCAAGAGAATGAGAGAAATGTAGCTGACTTCAGCTCAGAATAACCCCTGGTACCATCTTAGCAGGGTCAGATCGGTCCATGGATGGAGGCTTCAGTCATCCTTTCTCAAAGGATCGACAGCATCTGAGGTGCTACTCTGTGGTAAACAGTTTCAGTGGGCTGTGTGCAATAAAACCACCCCTGGAGCTCCAGAGAGTGATTCCTACAATGGTCTGGGCTAACATCAGCCTTATTAAACATATTTGGTCATCCCCTAGAAAATGCCACATATAAGAGATTCTTAAATGCTCTTGGAACCTGGCTGATCTTAAGTGACAGTAGATTGGCTCAGCCAAAACGGTGACATGTTTCTGCAGAGAGAAATGAAGATCAGCACCATGCATGGACCTGTGTGCCATCCGTGTGGCATTACAACCTTCTGCATGCAGAAACCTGGAGACAGCTGGAGCTTTTATTAAACACAACTCTGAGTAAGAGGATCAGCCTACCTTGACCGCTCATAGTCATGCCCATACACCTTGGTCAGAGAAGGAAGATCAGGAACTATTTCCAAAATAAGTTCAAGGATCTACTCAACAAAGCAGCACTAAGTATAAAGATCATTATCTGCTATTCATTTGATGAATACTGTGATACATTTCATCTCCAGCAGATTTCACCATTTTTATCTTGCCATAATTAATATTATTGATAGAGTAACATCATTAAAAGCCATATTGTTACTTGAGATAGCCAGAACCTCTGCTCCTATTGTTTGGAGTCAGAATGCAGCCAACATCCTGACCACCAAGTTGTGGCAAGTGGAGAGCAAGTAAAAATCACATTAAAAGATCTAGAGGGTCCACCCTGGAAAAGATGCATGCATAGCAGGTGACTTTGTTGACTTGCCCTGCCTACAACAGTGTCACTTTCCAGGAATGCCCACAGTCAGCAAACCTACCCACCATGGGCTCCCACATCCCTGCTAGAGCAGGTTGAGCGGGCACAGCATGGTCCCCTCTGGTAGTGGCCAGTTCAGCATGTGAGTAGTGCAGGGGTGGATCCTGTGTCCAAACAAGGCAGCTGCTCATGTCCTGGGCTCCCTCTTGTCTTCTCAGAGTGTACATTTACAGGTATTTGGCAAAAAGATGATAATTTGGCTACTTTTTGTTTTGTTGCAACTGTTGCCTTATTTGTTTTGTTCCCCAACACTCATTAAAAATAAGCCCTTGTATTCAAACTCCGAGCCGAGACAAGCCTTTATTCCACATCTCCTTGCCCAGGTATTCTGAACTCCTTCCTGACTCTTTGTCCTGGCTCCCTCTCATCTGGGACTGCTCACTCCATCCACTTGCCAATGCCACCCACATCCACCAGTGTCTTTCCTGGGACTGCATTCTCAGAACATCTCCCCTCTTCATAACAACTTCGCTATCAGTTTCCTTTTCTTGTGCCTCAGTTTCTTGAGCAGTTTTTTTCCCCCATCTTGCATTCACCTCTTCAGCCTACAACCCCAATATTCTTCTGGATCTCCAGTCTCTGCCAATTGTCATTTTTCTCTGGTGGCTTCAAAACAGTATTCCTCTCCTGCCAATCCTGAGTTTTTGCCCTCTCCCAGTTTTCACCCCACATGCTCCTACTTCCAGTTCAGCCTGCTGGTTCTCCACAGAAAGGCCTCAGATCTGTCTCTTGCGCTCTTTGCCTCTGAATCAGACAGTTTCTTCTTTCACATTGCCTAGATGCCAACAGAGAGGTCACTGAAAGTGCAGGAAAGTGTCCCTGCTCTCCATTTGTTGCTTGGCTCCAGCTCAGCATGTGGCAGCTGGAAACAACCATTATTGGGAAATTCTGTCTCCATCATGTAATCCTGGGCTGCACCATGTGTGGTGGCTTTGTATGGAGAGTGCATGCCCAGGCTAGGAGCTGAGAGGGGCTGGAGAACCTTATTTGAACTGTGGGAATGATGCACAAACAGGACTGTAACTGTGAGAGTCATAAGCTTGCTCTGGGACAGCCTTAACCCTTAAGCAGTAGCAAGTCTCTCCATAAACTGAGATTTGAATTATCTTAAAATTTGGGCAAATGAGAGTAGATTTCCTTTGGTGCATGAAAAAGCATCTGACAAAGACTTTCCTTCCTCAACTTCAAAGCAAACTTTCTCCATAAAAAGTTTAATCTTTTCCTATTGAAAACCAATATACCCTTCCTAAATTTAATTTCAGAAATTACTAAACCCTTTGGTTGATATTTTCCCCAGGAAAGAAAAATACCCACATGATGCAGACAACCAGTATCGACTTTCCAGTGTGAATCAGGGTAGCCTGGCACAAACAGCTGAAAGCTGGGTTCTGCATTGGAAATGTCAAACCCTGTGGAACAGGCTGTATGGGCTCTTTAAAAACTCGGCAGAGCTGCTCACTCTACCTTGTGCATGTGTTGGGAATCAGCTGAAGGGCTGATTCCCATCAAGCAGATTTAAATAGGTTTCCAGCTTAGGGAGAGAAATGGATGTTTGTCTCTTAGGGGAGCTGTTCCTTCCTCCCACCCCTCCCTTATATGTGCACATACATACACCAAAAAAAAGGGAGCAGAATGGGGAAAAAGGTATTCTCCAGGCAGGAAAGACCAATCCCCTATAGAGGAGCAGCACTTCTGGCAGACCTGGACAGTACTAGAGTTTAAGTGAGTTGAAAATAAAAGACTTATAATGAGATTTACAGCACTAGATTGGCTGGCTTGTGCTGGCAGGCAACAAGCAGAGCTAGCCTGCTTACAACTCACTCTAGAGGAGATAAACAAAAATAGAAACCAAAGAGCCACAATCTGTTATCCAGCCTAGGGAGGTAAAAATGTGTACTTGAAAAGACCACCACTCTCAGACAAAATGACAGCTCTAAGTTGCAGCCACTTGCTGTTCTCTCAGTCAGGTTCAGAAAGCACTAATCTTCCACTTGCAGGAAGAGTAGAGCTCCTAATTCGGCCCTGTCCAGAGCAGGCAGAGAGGGGTGTGAGCACAGAGGACTGTGGCATTCACCAGCTCTGGTCAGACTCATGGTCCCTGTTTCTGCTCATGGTCCTGTTGGGTCTACATCGCCTTTCACAGGCAGGAGCTTGTGCCTAAGCACAGGGGAGGAGTTCTAGGAAGGCTGGGAAGCAACGACTGCTTCACCCAGGAAGGAAGAACAGCTTTGCCAGTGGATTCATCCAGAAGACACACTTTGTTCTAGATGTGAGCTTTGCTGCAGCCTGAACTCAAAGCATATCTGCTTCTATTTAGGAAGAGGTAAATCTGAGACCATCTCACTACTGCCTGCAAGGAATTCGCCTGTACTTGAGACATCCAGAGACAATGAATGAGTGCAGATCTAAAGTATCTGGCACTTATCAGGAAGCTTCAAAGCTTGTGCTGTTGAGGCACTTTGGTGAAAACTAAGAACAGCATAGCTGGGTACAATTCTGATATTAAGGGTAGATTTTTCCATACCTTGTTAAGTGAAAGAGAAAGGTGTAGATCTTTCTGGGTCCTGGAGGAAAATTTGTATTAAATTCTGGTGTCTTTCCTGGTACCTGGAGGAGTACATGGCTCTCAGTTTTTGTCACACAACCCTAGGAAAGAGTAGTTTAACTATCTGATAGAGAACAAGTATGCTTAATAATGACTGGTAATAGCTGGATAGATAATGAGCATCTTTTATCTTACATTTTATATTACTTATCAGTATATAAGTAATACTCATTACTCATTTACTCACTCATACTCAGTTTTCAGTTTAGAAAACTCTCTCTACTACTCAGTAAACACATAAGTGCTGGTGGTGTATCTCAGGCACTGTGGCTCCTGTTCTGATATTCCCCAATTTGCAGCACACATAGCAATATTTGTGAACTGGGAGGGCAAGGTTAGCTCCAAAGTAACCCTCTTTCCCTCTGGAATAGACTGTTTGCCAGAAGCACTCAGCATCAGTTGCCCCATAAGAGAATTTTAATCTCAAAACATGCCACAAGTGTATGCCACTTTGTGAAACAAGGCATCTGTCTCCCTCTTCTTTATTAGTTAATGTGTTTTTGTGGGACTGCAGTTGCATATTTCCTGTTAATCTTGGTATCATGTCTGTATCTGAGCAGTGGCCTCTTTTCTAATGCATTTCCTAAAGGTTCAGCTCAGTACTTCACCTGTATGTGATGATAACTTAGGATATACTGAAGGGAGATCTGTTTTCTGTTCAGTTCCATGCACTACCCAAAGGGAATGGAGCAGTAAACTCTGTCTCTTGCCTTAGATCTGAAGAGGATTAGACAGGGCTTAGTGGAGAAAATTTAGGCAAATGAGATCAGGCAATCAGATAGCAAATTAAAATTAAATGATAACTGCTTGTCTGACTATATTTTTCTTCATACTTATTCTGCCTGCCATTCAAAAACACAAGTGTGGATCCCATTCCCCAGCTTCTGACTTTGAGCTCTGAGCATCAGACTTCTCTTTAGTCCCTCTAAGTAGAAGACTAAAATGCAGATGCAGGATCACACTCATGGAACAGCACATTCTTGGCTTGCAGCCACATCCAAATTCATTAATAATAGTAGTTTTCTGTAACTGCCAGGAAAGATAAAGAAAGCAGTGACATTTAAACTATCTTGTGATGCAAACAATTCACCCTCCCAGGAGTTCAGAAAAGTAAAGTGGAAGCTTAATTAGCGATGATATATTCTAAACTTTGCATTCATTATGGCTTTAATTCTTTCACAACTCCTCCACAAATCCTGAAGTTGTTTTGTAATAAACTTTAGAATCAGCATTTAACTCATAAGTATACCCTTTTTCGGAAGTATTCCAAACAATTGTGTATTTTCTCCTCTCCAAATACCATTTTAAAATACAATATTAACATTAAGGAAGTATGAAGGACATGTCTGCTTTCGGTACAGTGCAGTTTAGTGGTGGTAGGTGGCTTAATTAAGCAAATTCCAACCATTAAATAATATTAAATAAGATACCAGTAGGTGTGCCAGGGGTCAAGAGGTGGCAGCAAAACTCTGAGAAGCTTGGTTTCTGCTATTCTGGTCAATAATGGAAGTATTTTAACTGCAAGCTAGAACTGATAAATCATGTAAAATTCTAGAAAGAAAAACAAGGGATGACCAGACACTGATCATGCAATGAGGAATCTGTACTAGTTTGAAATCAAACCAGTGGGAGATCACAAGTCAGAATTATAATTTAATAGGGAAAAAAAATTAAAGGAAATAAATAAATACAGTAGTACAAGAACACTGACAAAGACAGAATACAACCTGACACCCTATGGTGGTTGCAGTCCAAGCAGAGTGGTTCTGTTGAAGCAGTGATCCTGTAGCAAAATGGGTCTGAAGATCCAGCAGTAGCTCTTGTCCTCTGGGAGTCCAGTAGGTAAATGCTGCTCTGGTGTTCTTATCTTCTGATCTAAGTCTCAGCTTATATCCAGGCTGGAGTGCTTGGTTCCTCCCTCTGGGCGGAGCATCTCACAATGGGATGGTGAGTCATGTGATAAGGCCTGATGGGCCATTAAGAGGAGATAGTCCAGGAGGGAGTTATCTGTGAGTCGTGGGCAAGGTGCTGATGGGCCATTAACAGAAGATAATCCAGAGTGGGGGAGGCAGGGAGCACTGCCTCACCTGGTTTCAACAGTTCATGAAGATGGTGATAGAATATACTTCGGCCTAGGACAGAATCATATGAAAAACTATTGAATTATATGAATTGAAAACCAGCCACCATTAAAACCTGAAACAGCATTAATAATTAATGTAATAACCTAACAAATGTGAATTTTCAGAACAGGAAGACTTGAAGCTGAAGAAGGCTCTGACAGAACTTTTCAAGCTGGATGGAGTAGCATTAATAGATGCTCTGCAAAACTCAGCAAATTGGGCAGTAGTCTCATAATTGGTCAAGTTTACATATATATATAAGTAGCATTACAGAACAGCTTATCTGATATGGTTTGGAAGCAAGTTGCTGAGGAAGATATCCAGGAAGGAATTCAAAGTAAAACAAAATTTGAAATACCAACCTGACAGGCAATTGTTGTGAGAGAAATTGTTCTATTTCTGCTCAATCAATTTATTTCATTTTTACTTCATAAGTGAGAATTTGGTGGCATGAATGGCAGAAAGGACATTGACGTGGTTTGCAGTAAGGAAAACTTTAACACCGAGCAAGAAGAACAAGACATATTTGGAGAAGGGACTCTACTAAATTTGGTTATTTATCAAAATTGCATAAATATTCTGTAAAACAGCTTATGCACAATAAAAACATCCATGATAAGCTCACTGAGCATGTAGAATAAAAAGGTCAGATCTGAAGATGTGTGTACCTCTATGATAGCTGCATCCTGAGGAGAAATTATCATATACTAGAAATCATAAAGGTGGTCCCACAGAAGAACACTGGGTTCTGGCTGATTATACTGAAGGTTGGTACGGAGAAAAATATTTGAGATCAAAGAAGAGCAAACTTAGCTCACTTCCATGGAGGGATTCCATGGAAGATAAAGGAGTCAGTGAGCACTTGGAGTTTTTCAAGAATGCTCTCCTGACAAAATAGTCATCTTCTTTAAAGGCAAGGAAAGTATGTGGAGCAAAAGACCCCCTTGGCTTAACTGAGAGTTTCTGTGGCTGCTCAAAACCAAAAGAGACTTGTACCAGAGATGGAAAAGTGAATGAATACTCATTGTGAACTACAAGGGCATTGCCAGGGTGTGCAGAGATGCAGTTAGAAAAGGAAAAGCTTGAGTTGAAATTGGCCAGAGATGTCAAAAACCATAAGAAAGGGTTCCTCAGCTATGAAAGCAACAAGCAGAAACAGAAGAAAAATACTGGCGCACTGTTAAACAGGAGAGGTGAGTTAGTCACCAACAATACTTAAAAGGCTCAAGGCTTTCTTCACCTCTCTCTTGACCAGCACTATTGGGTCCCAGGCCTTGGGAACAAAAATCTGGATTGATGCGAACACAGACCCACCATCAGTTAATGAAGAGTTGGTGGATGAACTCTTCAGCAGCTTGACTGCTACAAATCATGGAGCCTGACAATATCCACCCAAGGGTGTTATGAAAACTGTTCATGTTGTTATGAGGTCACTCCCCTTAAGCTTTGAAAAGTTGTGGTGACTGGGGGCAACCCAGAAGACTGGAAGAAGACTAATGTCACATCCATCTGTACGAAAGGAGGCTTCAGGAAATGCTAAGCCCATCAGTCTTACTTCAGTCTCTGGGAAAGTTATGGAATGAATCCTCCCGGGGCTATCAAATGAAGCATGTAGTTAGGAAAAGCCAGCATGGGTTCACCAAGGGCAAATCATGTTTGACAAACCTGATCACCTTCTACAACAAAGTAACCTGTTCAGTTGAAGTGGGATGTGCAGTGGACATTGTCTACTTGCCTTTCTCCAAAGCTCTCAGTACAGTTTCTGTCAGGCTCCTCCTAAAGAACTGAGGTGTTATGGTCTAGACAAGAGTCCGTGCAGTGGGTGGGGAGCTGGCTGAGAGGCTGCACCCAGGGCAGGGTGCCAAACAGCTCCTTTTCATGCTGGCAACCTGCCACAAGTGGGGCCTCCCAGAGATCAATATTGGGCCCAGCACTGTTTAATATCTTCATAAGCGATTTTGATGATGGGGTCAGGTGCACCCTGATGAAGTTTGCTTCCCCTAAACTTGGGGGAAACTGGACACTTTGGGATGAAGTGCCACCCTGCAGGAAGACATGGACAGGCTTGAAGAATGAGCTACCAAGAATCTTATTAAGTTAACAAGGACAAGTGTGAGGTCTTGCACCTGGGAAAGCATGATCCATGAGTGCAGCATGGGCTGGGATCTACCCAGCTGCTGGGGAGAAGCTCTGCGGGAAGGAACATGGCCCAGGTGGACAAGCACAGTCTGCTGCTGTGGCAAAGAAGCTAACAGGATCCTGGATGAATCAACAGGGGCATCACCAGCAGAGATAAAGATGTCATTATCCCACTCCACTCAGCCCTTGCCAGACTACAACTGGAGTAATGAGTTCAGTTTTTGTCCCCACTGTGCAAAAAATAGCTGGGCAGCTGGAGAGGGTCCAGAGAAGGACCACAAAGATGATCCAAGGGCTTGAAGCCTGCCATGTGACAAAAGGCTGAGAGAACTGGGCTTGCTCAGCCTTGAGAAAAGAAGGCTCAGGGGAGACCTTATCATCATGTTCCAATATTTAAGGGGTGGCTACAAAGAAGATGGAGAGTCAATTTTTAAAACGAGACACATTGAAAAGACAAGGGGTAATGAGTACAAGTTACGTCCATGGAGGTTCCAATTGGACACAAGAGGAATATTTTTCACGAGAACAACAACCATTGGACTAATCTCCCCCAAAAAGTGGTGAATTTCCCAACTTTGGACACTTTTAACATTAGTCTGGGCAGGCTGCTGGACCATCTGGTCTGGATGATGCTTTTGACAAGAAAAGTTGGACCTTTGGAACAGATAATCCTTCAGGTCCCTTCCAACCTAGCATTCCATGACTAACTCTATAGACAGAAGAATTTTACAAGGTGAAGGGAAAAAAATGATGTATTTTGAGAGTTTTATAAATATAATGAAAGAAGAAAGTTAAAATTACCTTATGAGCAGCTAGAAAAATTTCTCAACCTAAACCAACAAAAAAATAATGTATAAAATATTTTAATATTTATTCATATTAATGTATTTAAGCTCTACGTGCCCTATACAAACATGAGAGATTTCTACTATATTAGTCAGAAATCTGCAATCTCTAGAGCACTTTTTTGCTTTAACAAACTAGGATTTTACTACAAGTTGCATCTGTAATAGGAAGACCAGGCAAATAATGTGCACACATGAATGTGCATGTTCTTTCAATAAAATAATTTGCATAATTTATTTACTATACCTAGATATACTTCAGAGTTTTGCTGAACAAAAAAATTCAGAAGGTTTTGCAATTACAGTAGGAAAAAGTGAGAAAACAAACTAAATATGCCTTTAATAAATGAAACCATTTTAACATATTTTCCAGTATCCTTGATTTGCAACGACTGAAACATTATATTTTCCAGTATCCTCAGTCTGCAATGACTGAAACAGAATTTTTTCTAGTTCCAGTTCCATTCAGCCAGTCCTTTGTGCTAGCCACAAGCCTGTCTGCTGAAATACTGTGAAGACGAAAGAGTAACACACACAAAAACCCAAGTATTTAAAATGCAGCAACAAAAAAAGAGATGTCTATGCCTATTTATTTCACTTGCACCAACAATATTGGAATTTGAGATGAAAAAGAGAATAATATAATTTATACTCATATCAGAGAAAAGTCAAGGAAATGAACTTGCCTGGAGACAGATGTCTTAAGTGTTTTTGGAGCAAATCAAATAGATGTATTTAAAAAAAAAAAACCCACCCAACCTGTTCTCTAGAAAATTTTCTAAACAATCAAGTCTGGTAAACTCTTCAGTAAGTGTAATGTAACACAAACTGTGTGCCACAATCCGGAGAACACAGCTTGAATGCTGGGAACAGAGTGGGAGACACCTGAGATGGCTCTGTTAAATTATGCAAGAATCTCAGCTATGCACAGCAAATGTGACAGTGTCAGGAGGTGAATAACACCAAAGCAATTTTCTAAACACACACAACTAAACATATTTGAAGCAGGAGTTCTCAAATTGTCCCATAGAGCTGGCCACACTTTGAAGAGAAACTGGCTCTGTTTCACTTCCCATTAATGATCATATAATATCTTTTTGCCAAATACAGCAATTGCCTGCATGGAAAAATAATTTTAGGAAAGTATTTAATATGTTTTTAACTGCCTTGTAACAACAACTTAGCAACTGAAAAAAGAGATGCCAACACCTTGTGATAGGCTAAATCTTCAGAACCAACCAGGAAGATTCTGTGGGTGGAATGTGTACAGTGATATGCAGACATGGTACCACCTGAGATATCTTTCTGCTGCTGCATCCCCCTGAGAGAGATGTAGGATGCTGCTTTTGCAAATTTCCAACATATCAACAAGACAGCAGAAAATACCCCAGACATACCAGTCATATCTGAAGTGTTTTGGGGACCAGTGTGTCTCAACAGCTTCTGAAGTATCTTATTTCTTCCTGCCATTTTCCACCAGAAAAATCTCTGGGGGGAAATGAAAAGGAGCAGGTCATCCAACCTGCCTAAATTTACCTTCCTAACCATCTTTTTCTAGTCTGGCTCTTAGACTTTCAGATTGGACTGATTTAATAATTTTGAGATGCTTAGTTTTTAACCAAAATCACACTGAAGAATGTTCTTTGAAGATGGTTTGGAAAAAACTCTGCATTTGGAAAAAGCACTGACCTGTGGAAAGTTCTTCATTCTCTCCTTAGTTTCATCAAGTTTGCTGTTACTGAGCGTTCAGCTTACAGGAGTTGCTTTGCTTTGGATTTGGGGAGAATGTACCCATTTTCACAACCAATAGAGGGCTCAGCTCACTCTTGCCAAACCCTGCAATAGGAAAGGAAGGATAATACATGGATGGGTACAGTGGCAGTTCATCTTTCTGACTGGAAGCCTTGTTTTGGAGTTTTGTTGCTTAGTGTCTGTCAGCACTTTCATCCTGGGGAATTTCAATTTCTCCAAAAACAACAGCCTGACCACAACTAAAAGTTTGCATATAAAGTATCAGCACCCAGAACTATTTTTTGTAAAATTAATTCTCCAAATGAGGTTAGGTCTTAAGGTATGAAAAATTACTTGGGTGGTACTCAGCATAACAAGAAGGAAATTATTATCTTGGTATTTGTTTAATCTTGTGAAACATTTCTTTATAGGACAGTGAGATGAATATTCAAAATGTGATCTCAAACCCCACAAAAAATATGTATTCATGCAGGAACTGAGCTACATTTGATGTGTCTAGCACTTCTAGGCACTGTAATTACTCTACTGGCTTTGAGAATAACTTATTCAAAAACTAATCATGTGTATTCAACAGGTTTCCTTTCAGGAATGGTTCAGCTGCTGATGAATCACAAAAGGAAGGACCATGACCTGTCTTTGAAGATATGGATAAAAAGGAATTAATTATTAATGATTTGCTCATCTAAACAAAAAATGATTGACAACATAATGAAATCATGTAATTCTGTAGTGCACTAAATATTGCAGTCTTAAACTGAATAGAAACAAATGTCGAAGGAAGCTGAATGAGAGTAGTTGCATTATACACCACAGAACCATATGTCTGGTAATAAAAGACATGAGAGGAAACTGTAAGAAACTAGTGTTCTGGAACTGCTTACGTATTTCAATGAATTTTTGGAACAATTAAGCACTTCATTCAAAATGCTACTTGAAGACAATACCAAAAGGCCCCTCTCAGTACAGGAGAATTACAGCTGTCCAAAACCACCTGTAGTGATGTACTTTGAGGAGATTAGCCTGGAAATAGTATCAGTACAGCATGCTGTAGGCTACGAAGCACTTCTGCAGGCTGACAGTCCAGTGCACTAAATGCTGAGTTTTGTGGACATTGGACAGCACTGCTGATGCAAACACGCATATTTATAATACCAGTGTATTCCTTTGCCTGGAAAAGACTGAAAGAATCCTTGACATATTTTATTATATGAAAAATAAACCCATTAAGAATAGATTCATTGAACGAGTAAAGTGTTGGTCTTTCACGCACAGATAGGACTGCAGCCTCTTCTTTTGGGGAAGCCACCACTGCTCTTGCCAGCTGGCAAGCCCTGTCCATCTCTCAACCCCATCCCAATATCCTTACTCGTCCTGCTGCTCATCCTGGCTCCCTCCTGGAGCAGTGCGGTGTTCCCTGGCCACGCCGCACCGCTCCCACATCAGGGCTGGGAGCACAGCGGTGGCACACGGACCCAACCCGAGGGATCCTACCTGGTATAAGCACTGAGGATACAGAGTGAAACAAAACAGGAGGAAACAAAACCCAGTAGGGGAAGCAAACTGAAATATTGTTTTCTCACTGTACCTTTTAAGGAAATTTTCAATAAACGTTGGAGGAACATTGTCACACTACGACAAGATATTTGGATTGCAGTGAAATAATGTGGTTCGGTGCTACCACGTGCATTACACAGATGGCACGGAGCTGACAAATGAATTTATTAGCTTCGTCACTCCTCCTTTCCGGGCTTGGACCCACAGCTGTTGCAGGTCACGGCTGCTCCCTTGTGCACAGCCCTGATCGATGGTTTGCAACCTTTGCCTGCAGGTCTGACGGCTCTACTGCTAAAAAGGTCCAAGCAAGAACCGAGTTCATAGATCCAGCAAACACTTAAAAAAAATTTCTAGAGAGGAAAATATGAGCATGAAAAGGTGTTCCAACTCAAAGTCTTGAAGAACATTGACATAATAAATAAACAAAAATGGGAAGAAGCTTAACAGCACAAATTATAGCTGTGTGATGACCTTTGCATTCGCTTTCCTGCAGGGCCGTAATGAATTTTCGGCAGTCGCGGGGTTCCCGCCGCCCGCGTTTCCCGTGAGGGGGCTGCTCCCCGCGGGCTCCCGGCGCGGCCGGACCGGCCCCGCTGCCGAGCCCCGCCATGAGGCGTCACGCGCCCCCCGCGGCCGGCCC